>PVIU01033007.1:0-12893 GCA_004026605.1 Ondatra zibethicus | reverse complement strand
TACTTACAAAAAGCGATCTAAGAAAGCTTAGTCCCTTAAGTGGACAAAGTTCTACGGAGAGTGACTAAGGCAAGCCTGTCATTTTTGATAAACTTTACGGTGTTTTCCTAGCATCATCGTGGTTGGAAACAAGCTCTGTCGCCATCTACAGTGGAGAGGCCCGACTGTTAAAGGTAGGGACTTTAGATTAAAGCACAAACACTTCTCAATACATTTTGTTGAGTGCTATGAACTAAACCCCAAAACTGTACTGTCTGATGCCACTCATGTGACATTCTTAACGCAGCATCTTGTAAGGGAAGAAGTGATTAAGATCTAGATCAGGGGTTAAAAAGGGTGGGTTGTAAGGGAAGACGTTGTCTACTAAGTGGGCTCCAAGAAAATGCTGGGTGTGCTGCACTGGCCAGTGTTGACCTTTAGAGTTGAACAGACAAGCCAATGAACTTTACACCACAAGTAACACATGTAACTACATGCAAACTTTCATATTTAATGACTTCATTGAAGCATGGTTTATACAGAAAATACACACATATTTAAAAAGCACAACTAAATATGACATCATCTTCATCACCACAGTAATAGACACCCCCAGACTTACACATCTCAACCTGGATATGCGGGATCCTGGGATGATGTACCAATGGTAACAAATGGATGCAACTTTATATAGTAAGCAGGATTCCATAGTGGACCCTAAGGTTTCCTATGTTAACCCCTGTGACTCCGGATATGCTTCACACCTTTGATATTATATGACATATAAAGAAGAAAATTTTGGATATGATTAAGACTTTCAGTCAGTCAAGTTTCAAGTCTTCAAAGGGGGAACATTTTTGGATGGGGCTAATCTATCCACTTGAGTCTTTTGAAAGCAGAATTTATTCCAGCTGATAGAAGAGGTCAGATTCTAAATGGAAATAGGATTCCAGGGTATTTTTTTCCCTTGCTTAGAGTTTTGAAGGGCTTATGCAAGAACTGGAGAGAAATGTTAAGGAGCTGAGAGTGACCCCGGCTGACAGCTGGCAGAGAGACGAAGACTTCACTCATCCAGCTGCTAAGATGGCATCTGCTACAATCAGAGTCAGCCTGGAACATGTCTTCCCCAGAGCCACGGGATAAGACCCCAGCACAGTCAACTTCTTCATGTCTGTCTCATTCAGACCCTTAGCAGAGTGTGAGGATGTGATGCAGGAACCCAGCTGCTGCACAGACTGCAATACCGGGTGGTGGCATTCCCCCACTCACAGCTATTAACAGGCACCTACCTACAGAGACCCGGTGAGTCCCCAGCTAGCAGACAGCCAAGTGCCAGCATCTCCCTCTCACCTGACTACATCTGAAGAGGTATTGGTGGCCACATGTATTCCTCCCTACACCCTCTTTGCTCCTGCCGTGGATTCAGAGGTTAGCTCTAGGCTTGTGCTGTGAAACCACCACAATCCCCAGAAAGACGGTCACAAGAGATACCCGCTTCTGTCTCATGGTCTCTGATATCCTCACGTCAGAGCCTCCACCGTGCTGTCTGTCTCCAGTGATGGGGCCGGAATTTGCCTCAGAACTCTCGCCATGCCCTTGTCTGTCCATTGGTTTGTTCACAGAATTAATAACTCTTCTTATAAATTCCATACCCCCGAACAATCCATCGCAGTGTCTGTCATGAAACTGTTCACCAAGGAATGGCGAAACTTGCCTAGACCCCTGGCCTAACAAACTGGGGGGTGACTCAACTGATAGCTCTTCAGCTTCTGGATTCTGCCAAGTGGCACAGCGAAGGCAGACAAATACATTGCAAGTGTGTGGTGCTTCCTTATTGGAAGGGGGAGATGAGCGCTCTGAACAGATAGTTCAGGCTAATGACAAGAAGCACTGAATGCAAACACTCTACTCTGTTAGCTGTGCTTCTCACGAGAGAGAAAATGGGAGTGGAGAGACTATTTTAACTGCATGCTGTAATTAAGCAGGTCAATAAATAATTTGTCCATAACTGGAGCTAAGTCTCTCATTACCTCACTTAGTTAGGGTTTCTATTGCTGTGATGAGATACCGTAACCATAAAGCAAGTTAGGGAGAAAAGGGTTTATTCAGCTTACACTTCCATATTGCTGTTCACCACTGAAGGGAATCAAGAGAGGAACTCAAACAGGCCGGGCTCCTGGAGGCAGGAGCTGATACAGAGGCCATGGAGCAGGCTGCTTACTGGTCTGCTTTCCCTGGCTTGCTCAGTATGCTTTCTTATAGAACCTAAGAGTATCAGCCCTGGGATGATACCACCCATTATAGGCTGGGCCCTCCCCCATTGATCACTAATTAAGAAAATCCCTTCCAGCTGGATCTCATGGAGGCATTTCCTCAACTGAGACTCCTCCCTCTCTGATGACTCTAGCTTGTGTCAAGTTGACACACAAAACCAGCCAGTACATTATTCCAGCAAGAAGTTATAAAGAATGAAGGAGGAAGGCTAGAATGCTGTATCAGAGTCCCAAATGTGAATACAAACACACTTAGGGATAAAAATTCAAAGCAAATACAGGTGTGTAGCATGTACCAATTGGCACATGTCCTGGTTAGTAATGTGTCAACTAGACATACGCTAGAGTCATTTTTGGAAGAGAGAATCTCGATTAGAAAATGTCCCCTCGAGGCTGGCCTGTGGGCAAGGCTATGGCACATTTTCTTGACTGATGTGGGATGGCCCAGATAGCTGTGCATAGTACCTTGGCTGGGCTGATGGTCCTGGGTTCTTTAACAAAGCAGGCCAAGCAAGCCATGGTGAACAATCCAGTAAGCAGCTCTCCTCCTTGGCTTTTGCATCAGCCCCTGACTCCAGGCTCCTGCCCTGCTTGAGTTCCCATCCTGATTTCTTCAATGATGAACTATGATGTGGAAGTGTAAGCCAGAGAAACCCTCTCCTCCCCAGGTTGTTTTTGGCCATGGTGTCTCATCACAGCAGCAATAGCCCTAACTAACACGGCACACAAGCCTCGTTTCCCTAGCTGTGTTTACTGAGCATACCAGGAAGCAACGATCCCTCTGCAGCCATGAGCACACCCGGCACTGAAATTCTGGTTTCTAAATATCGTTCACCCATGAAAGAAGTCAGTAAGACATTTAGAGGAATTCCTGATCCTTAGCTGTAACAGGATATATATGTATTCCGGAGTTCTTCCCTTCCTCCCTCACTCTTTGTAGGGGACATAAATACCTAATTTATTATATGTACACTTCCCACCGCTTCTGTCCCCCAAGGGCACCAGTAGTCCCACGCATATACACCCCAAACACACATAGTTAGACCTTGTAAAATATTGTTTTTTAAAAAAACTAAATAAATTAGTGAATAAATAAGAGTGGGGCAAATGTTTCTCCCCAAAGAATTCCAGATAAATATAAAAGGAATGAAGGGAACTGGATATTTCCCAGAAGTCTTCCCCAGCAGAGGCTGCTGTGGGCGAAATCCACGGCGGAATGGCGGAGTCGGAGTATGAAACATTCGGCAGAACCAGCGTCTGTGCCTAGCTCCGGCCCAGCTTCCCCAGCACATAATCATGGCCAGCATGCTTTGCTTTTCCTTTGTTCACGTCAAGCAATTCTTACAGTACATGTAAGTCAGACAGAGTGCTGTGAGGGATTTTTGACGCGTTGACTGTGCTGAAGACGGCAGCACAGTTCATAACAGAGCAAATAGAAAAGCAACGTCCTCATGCCATGAGCCATTGGAAATGGTGAAATACACAACTGTGCACATCTGTAGCTTTTGGACTGCAAGAGTATTTACTATCTGTAGATTGACGCCCCACCCCCTGCTCTCTGTAGTATATTTAAAACAGGAAAATCAAAAAAAAAAAAAAGAAAAAGAAAAAGAGAAAAAAATTCTTCAAACTGACCGCCTATCATAAACAGGACAACTAATGGTACCAAAGTACTATTAATTAATAATAAGTATTGGTGTCCTTTAAAACAAAACCATCAGTGTTCTCAAATATTCAAAATACATAACTTCATGTTTTTGGTCTTGACATTTTTTTTGCCAAATACATAGATAAGATGGCTGTCTCCTGCACCTAACTAATATAGAAGAATGCTTCTAATACTATTCCTTGACACTGCCTCCACAAGAGAGCCAGTGCGATTCTCATCCTCCTCCCTGTGGACAGCACTTGAGGCCTCCCTGTTGTTGAAGTAGGAAAATAGAATAAGTGGTAGCTAGTAAGCTCACTCTTGAAAAATCTGGCAGACAGCCCCTTCACAAAGTCACCGGTGTTGCTTTCTTCTCGCTCGCGGTCCTTAGACCCTGCGGTAACTTTTCACCATGCCTTCCCCTTCAGTGGGGACAACAAGGGAGGCCACTGTGGCTGTAACCACTAACTGAGCGGCTGATTTTCATATACCACTTGTCATGGTCTTCTGTCACACATATTCAGTTACACTTAGAGAAACGCACGCGCGGTCTAAGTCAGGGAGGCCAGGAGCTTCTCACGATCATGGTGGGAACACGTGAGTGGGTATGCCTCTCCTGAGGAGAAACTGTATTTCCTGCCATGCATAAGACCTTTCAACACACTCATAAATAGTTAAAATATGTTTTTCAGTAGCCTCAAGCCAGAAGTTTGGCTCAGTGGGTAGAGGCACCCACACACAGGCCTGCTGACCTGAGTTCAAACTCGGCACCACAGGTGGAGATAACTGGCTTCAGAGAGCTGTCCTCTGACCTCTGCGACACGTGTGCCATGGCAGGCACATGACTACACTCTCACACACAGAGTAAAGTAATAAAAGTGGACTTGAGGATGCATGCTTTCTTGTTTTTCTCTGTAAACAGCATTTTGTTTTTTGAAAGAAAACACTGACTGGGTGCATCCATGGAATAAATGACTAGAAAAATAAAAGTATACGTCATCTTTTACGAAAAATGATAGTATCTAGACTTGAGAAATAAATTACCCTTCACCGTTGAGGTTTTGGTTAAGCCAAGATAATCAGAGCTTCTGTTACTCATAGGCAATTAATTTATGGTCAGCGCAAAATTTCTGTCTCGGTAGTTCTGTCCTTGTGCATGAGTGGCATGGGTTATCCTCGCCATCCCAGTGTATTGTTTGCTTCTGCCTGCTTTAACCCTTGCCCTAGAGTTTTCGAGCTTTAATCCAGAGTGATGTTTAACACTTACGTTCACAGAAAGTGGTCCTTCCTCTGGTAGACCAATCTTGTTTCTTCCAGCTTTTCAAAGGACCCACAAAAGAAGTCAGCCCCGCGTACAGGAAAAATGACCACTTACAGAAGCATGTGGTTAAAGCCACAAGACAACTAGCCGTGACCTCTCTCCTTATCCAAAAACTTTATAGTCACCGGATAATTAAATACCTCCCTTTCAGGACAGCGTGCAGGCCTTGTGCTGATAAAGTTAAGAGCTCTGAGACAGGGACAACTAAGGACGGTGACCCCATCTGTCCGTGGATAATAGGGGGAAAGGCGTCCCATGCTCTGCTCCTGCTGGTCACTTTGGGTCACTCATGTCTGTCTATGCTGAGCACAGGAACAAGGAGTATCCTGGGAAATAACAAGCTATGGATGTAAAATAAGTGTGCGAAGTTGTAATAGCCTGCACACTCTCACTACAAAGGTTTTGTCATTTATTGTGTACATAAATCTCTTTAATTCACTTAGGTATCATAATGCTTTTTGCTTTAGTACAAAATAAATCTTTGACACCAATGAGCCTTAAAAGGCACATTTAATTTGAAGGCATCAAGAAATCTGACATAGCATGGTGTACACCATGTCAAAATTACAACAACCATGAGAAAACTGGAAGGCACAATTTTACAAAAAAAAAAAAAACAGAAAACAATGTCTGTTGCAAACTTAGTTCTGATTTTGAGAAGACATTGCCTAAAGCCGCCAATTCTTACTGAGCTGGAGAAAGTGCTAGATTTTTTTTCACGTAAGTCATTTGGTTCATTAAATTTCTGTAGCTTTAATTCCATTTTCCTCACATGTAAGAAGTGACATATCTATTTTATCTCATGAGTGACATCTGCCAAATAGTAAGAATGGTGTCTGTGGTATTATTAATAATTCCTCCAAAATTCAATAGTGCTATTTTTAAAACTATTTTTTATTCAACATGTATGAGTAGCTCTCTGCATGTATGTATGTGTGCCATGTTCATGAAGTGCCTGAGAAACCTAGAAGAGGACATCTAGTCACCAAGAACTAGAGACAGACAGTTGTGAGCCACCATGTGTATGTTGGGAAATGAATTCGGGTCCCCTGCAAGAATAACCAGTGTGCTTTAACCACTGAGACATCTCTCCTACCCAAATGTTGTCAATTTTGCATTAGGGCCATTACTACATATCTTTGATGAAAATTATTTGTTGACACATTTCAATAGCTTTTTATCATCCTAATACAGGGAGTTTACCTTAGTGCCACTCAAACCTATCATCATTGTATATGACACTTTAATTTCAGCAAAATTCTGTTTTGAGGAAACTATTTAATTGTATAGCAATAAAGCAAATAAAAACAGAATCTTTGTAAAAAGCCATGTTCTTGGTTCCTGGGTAAGGTGACAGGCTAGAAGCCACTTTGTGTGTGACCTTGTGAAAAGAAGCCAGTACAAGAAAGAATAGACTCAAAAGAGAAGCTCTTCCTGGAGCTTCCACAAAGGTAGAAACAGCACAGCAAATGATGATAATAATATTAATTATTATTGTAGTTAAAAACTATGAGAGAAAAGATCAGTGACTCACCATAAGATCCCAAGCAGAGCACAACTCCTATGAAACTCCCCACAATGGGAGAGTGAGCAGAAGTTCATTCTGAAGATAAAGCAGCAGCCCTATCAGTCCTGCCTCAAGACAAGCACACAGCTCTCACAAGCCTCAACTCTAGCTGCACAAACTAGGACTTCTTTCTACTGCTGACCTACTTTGTTACCCTGTGCAATGCAACACTCAGTGCCCAGGAATGGTGCCAGAGGGGAAGTATTGTTTCGAACTGAGCTACGGCGGGGTCCTGACAACTAGACATAATCACAGTCAAGGAGACTGGATTTAACCTGCCACCGCCCCAGGTTTAGACCTAGTGCTGGGAGGCCCTTGAGGAGAGCAGGAAGGCAGAATGCTGTCAAGCAAAAACATGAGGCTAGAAGGAGTCTTTGCTCAGTCAGTGACATGCAAAGGAAAGGAGGGTCCACCATCACCCTCAATTACCAGTAATAGACCCACGAAGGAAAGTAACTCTGGAGACTGAGCATCAGGTCAACAAGTGGGTCAACACCTGGAGACACCTAGTTGCCTTCACAGCTAGGGTCTGAAAGTTTTGAAGCTCCAGTGAAATGCTTGAAATGCACAGCTCCATCCTTCCAGCAAGGGAAACCATGAGCACAGGTGCATTGCCAGAGAGCAGGGTTGTAGCTGCTCCCTCCTCTCAAGATGCACTTGGAAGACACCCTTCAGCTAGCGCCATTACCCCACCCCCTACAATCTGAGAAATCTGTGGAGCTCCCGAGAACCTGCCCAGTTCATTATCTACAAAGCTAAGTATGGCCAGCAGAGGCCCCAGGTTCACAAAAAGGGAAGATGCCAAAGTCAAGTTGGTTTAGGGTAACTGTAGATAAGGTCCAGGAACCATTGGACCACAAGTTTAGGTGGCCCTCTCCCCCATATGCTCCAAACAGTCTTCAAATTTCAAGAATTCAGAAAGAACCAAATCAAATTTTATTTTATTTATTCTTTTTTGTCTCTACATACACATGTGCATCCCTTTTTCTCTTTTACATTTTATTTTACTTTATTTCACTAAAAGAAAATACTATGATTTTAGATTTTGTTTACATTATAAATTGATCTAATACTGTTCACACTTCTTTTTCTTTATTGGGCATTCTTTTATTTTTTTCCTCGTTTTTTCCTCCACCCACACCATCTTGTATAATATAGATAAGGCGGATATAAGTGGAAAATAAATACTTATGAGTGTTTACTTTTAAAGAGAAATCAAAGCTATCTCAAATAAATAACCTAATGATGCATCTAAGGGCTTAGTAAAACAAGAACAAGCAATATCCAAGAACAGTAATAAAGTATCAAAGGAGATATTGATGAAGTGGAGACTGAAAAAACAATACAAAGAAACAAAGTGTTTGTTCTTTCAAATAGTAAACAAGATAACAAACTCATATGGTGAGTTGAATGAGAATGTCCCAATAGGGTCATATATTTGAATACTTGGTTCCCAGTTATTGGAACTATTAGGGAAAGATCAGAAGGTATGACCTCATTAGAGAGGATATGTAATGGGATGGGTTTTGAGGTATCAAAACACTGGCACCATTCCTAGTTTTCCTCCCTTCCCTCCATCCATCTGTCCCTCCCCTTCTCCCTCCCTCTGTTGCTCCCTCTCTTCATCCCTCCATCTTCCAGCTCCTCCATCCCTCTTATGCTCCAGAATCAATATGTGAGCTTGAGGTCATTCCTTCACCCTACCATCATGGAGTCTAACCCTCTGAAACCATAAGCCAAATTACATACTTTCTTTTATAAGTTACCACAGTCATGGTATTTCACAGCAATAGAAAAGCAACTCACATACCTTATCCATACTAATCAAAAGAAACAGGATGTCTATAAAAATAAAACTGGACTTGAAAAGTGAGTGTTGAAAGTGATTCCAATAAGATATCCAGAGAATTGTAGGGGAACACTTTGAAATTTTATATTTTAAAAAGACTGGGAAAATGGGCATATTTCTTGATATGTATGACCTATCAAAATTAAATATGGAAGGTATAAAAAACCTAAAAATGCCCACAGTGATCAACAAGAGTAAATGAGTAATAGAAAGTTCTCCCTACAAAGAAAGCCCAACACTGGACAGTCTCAATGATAAACTCTTATAAATCTAAGGAGTAGCAACACCAAGATTTCTCCACCTGTTCCACACAAAAGGGGAAGAAATATCACCAAATCCTTTCATGAAGACAGTGTTAGCTTAATAAATTAGATAAAGACATAACAAAAACGAACCACAGATTGACTCCCTTGATAATAAAAATTGAATGTTCTCAACAAAACACATACGAATTCAGTTAACAACACATTAAAATCATACACTATAACCAAGTTGGTTTCATATCAGGAATGCAAGTTTAATTCAACCTGCACAAATCAAATAAATGTAAGATAGCACATAAATAGACTTGAAGACAGAAATTATGTGATCATTATATTAGACATAGAAAAGGCCTTTGAGGATACTCAAAATCTTTTTACGATGAAAGGTCTGAAGAAATTAGTAACTGAATAAATATATCCCAACACATGACAAACCCAGCTAACACTAGACAACTTACAGAGAAAAAGAAGCATTTCTTCTAAAACCACGGGCAAGACAGGGCTGCCCATTCTCACTACTCTACTAATCACACCTACACTCCTAGCCAGACCAATAAGGCAAAATAAAGGAGGTGAAATAAGAGGAAAGGAGTATCCCTTTCGGCAAATGATTTTATACACAGCACTCCACGAAGAAGCTCCTCGACTTGATAAACACTTTTAGCACATAGCAAGATAGAAGAACAGCATACAAAACCTAGCAACCTGTTTATATATTTAAATTTTCCAAGAAATAAACTGAAGGAGGGTTGGATCTTATTCACAATAGCACCAAAACATAAAATTCTTATGGATAAACCTTGCCAAGCGACCGAGGAACCTGCACAATGTACTTTAAGACACTGAAGAGGGAGATGAAAGAAGACAATAGACAGTGGGAACACCTCCTATGCTCGTGGATTGACAGAGACAATCTGGTAAAGATGGTTATAATGACAAAAGGTGATATATAAATTTGATGTAGTCTCTATCAAAATGATAATTATATTCTTTACAAAACTAGAAAATTTAGTTTTCATTTGTTTGTTTAGGATTTGCTTTTTGGGTTTTTTTCATTAAAAGGAAAGCATTTATTTATTATGCACTGTGTGCACATGACATGTGTGCAGTTAAAGGAAATTTGAGGAAGTCAGTTCCCTCTTTCCATCATCTGTGGCCAAGGAATCAAGCTTAGGCTGTCAGTTTTGGGCACACGTGTTCTTACCCTCTGAGCCATTTTGGTGACCCCAAAACTATCGTCTTAAAATTCATATGGAAAGCACATGTCTTAGTTGGAGTTTCTATTGCTATGACAAAACACCATAACCAAAACAACTTGGAGAGGAAAAGGTTTATTCGGCTTTCGCTTCCACAGTCCTGTTTATCTTCAAAGGAAGCCAGGACAGAAACTCAAACAGGGCAGGAATCTGGAGGCAAGAACAGATGCATAGGTCATGGAGGAGTGCTGCTTAATGGCTTGCTCCACATTACTTTCTTAACTTGCTTTCTTATAGAATCCAGGACCACCAGCCCATGGATGGCACCACCCACCATGGGAGGGGCCCTTCCCCATTAATCATTAATTAAGAAAGTGCCTTACAGACTTGCCTACAGCCTGGTCTTACAGAGGCATTTTCTTAATTGAGCTTCCCTCCTCTCAGCTGACTTCAGTTTGGGTCAACTTGGCATAGAACTAGTCTCAATAGCACAAAAGACCCCAAATAACCAAAGCAATTCTAAGCAGAAAGGAAGGATGATTGTATCACAACACCTGTCCTCAAATTATAGTACAGAGTCACAATATCTGTACGATCTGGCATGAAAACAGACATATAGATCAACGCAATAGACTCCAGTTACCAGAAATAAACCCACAAGGGTGTTGACCCAAGATTTTCTTTAAATAACATTTTATTAATTGAGAACTTCAAACAACACATTTTGATTGCCACCTAATTTTTGACAATAGTGTCAAAAGCACACACTGGGAAATGAGGCGTGTTTTCTACAAATGCTGCTGGGAAAATAGGGTTTCTGCATGTAGAAGAGTAAACCTAGATCTTTATCTCTCACTCTGTACAGAAATGAACTCAAAATGGATCAAGGGATTTAATGTAAACCCTGAAAATTTGAAAGTGCTAGAAGGCAATATAGATAAACTACTAAAAGATACTGGTATAGGTAAGGACTTTCTGAAAAGGATTCTAATGGCTCAGGAAATACTAATGCATTAAATTAATAAACAGCAAAGTAAAGAGTAACCAAAGTGAAGAGACAGCCTACAGAATAGGAAAAAGAAACTGTCTTAGGGTTTTTATTGTTGTGAAGATACACCATAACCACAGCAGCTCTTAAACAAGAGAACATTTTACTGGGGGGCTCACTTAGAGTTTCAGATATTTAGTCCATTATCCTCATGGTGGGACGTGGTGGCATGCAGGTAGACATGGTGCTAGAGAAGGAACTGAGAGTCTACATCTTGATTCCCAGGTAGCAGAAGTAAAAGTGATGCTAGGCCTTGCTTGAGCATCTGAGACTGCAAAGTCAGCCCCCACAGCGACACACCTCCTTGAAGAAGGCCATACCTCCTAATAGTGCTACTCCCTATGAGTAAGACATTCAAACACATAAGCCTAGGGGGTCCATCCCTATTCAAATCACCACCGAATATTTATCAATACACATCAGATAGAGGAGTAATATCTAGAATGTCTAAAGTAATAAAAATATGTATGTCAATAAATTAATGAATGAGCAAATTATTTGAAAGAAGACATACAAATGGCCAATAAATACTTGAAAAGACACTCAATGCCTTTAGGCACCAAAGGAATGTAAATTAAAACTACTTTAAGATCCCATTTTTTTCTCCAGTCAGAACAGCTATCATCAAAAAAGGCAAATGACATCAGTACTGGTGAGGATGTGGGGAAAGGGAGACCTTGATCCTCTGTTGACAGGAATGTGAAATGATCCAGGCAATAAGTCAGTATGGAGGCCCCTGACTAGAATGACCATGTGACCCAGCTGTGCAACTCCTGGTCATACACCTGAAGGACTTTAGGTCAACATACCACAACAATATTTCTGCATCTATGTTTATTGTTGCAGTATTTACAGTGACCAAGAAAGGATCATCTAGACTGGTTATCGACAAATGAATGGATAAGGAAAACATGATATATAAACACAATACAATTTATGTAAGTGTAAAGCAAAATGAAATTATGATGGCTGGAGGAAAATGGACTCAACTGAAAATCATTATGTTAAATGCTAAATGAACCAGGCTCAGAAGGCAAATAGGAGAGAGAGAGAGAGAGAGAGAGAGAGAGAGAGAGAGAGAGAGAGACTGTATATCTGTGAAGAGAGTTGGTATGTCTGTATGACTCTGTGTTTGTCTGTGTCTCTGTGTGTGTGTGTGTGTGTGTGTGTGTACACATAGTAGATCATGAAAGTAAAAAGGTGGCCATTAGATAAGAAGAGAACTTGAAGAGGGGAGGCAAGATGAGGGGTGACAGAATACATGCCATGTGTAAGCAAAAGAGGCAGCTATTTTGGAGGCTAGGCAGGGAACCAACAAGAGCGGGACAGGATAGCTGAGAGAAGGCAAAAAGCAATGTATAGTAACAAGTATGTCTGCCAAAATAAAACCTACCTTGTATATAATTGGAAACCTAACAAGGCAGGGCTTTGGGGACATGTGGGAACTTGCAATACTTTTTTATAAGAATCACAAAGAGAATTCTTAAGATACTCGTGCTCCTAAAATTGTGAGACCACCCAAACTCCCTGGCAGATGAGCACAGAAATGACACACGAGATTTAGCCCTGAGCTTTTTGTATGCCCATCAGTGGATTTTCTAACATTCCAAGTTCCTAGTTAGAGCTGGGTAAATTGTATTTCCTGTGCTGGAATTCTATCAAGGAAGCCTATGATTTGGTGAACTCTTTAAATTTGAGGAATCCTTCAAAATGATCATAAATAGAAACAACTTGTTAAAAGTTTTTTTT
>PVIU01033006.1:0-12893 GCA_004026605.1 Ondatra zibethicus | reverse complement strand
GGCTCTAACTGGATCCTGGACAGTGTTGTACAGTGCTCCTTTCAACAGGACAAGGACAGGAGGGGAATGGTCATCTTACCCAGAAAATCCAGGGTCATCACATGACCACAGACAGATGTCATCTTGAAGTGGACAGGCTGGCCAGCGAAGGTTCCTGTGTACTTGTGCACTGAACATGCCCCATTCAGCCCTTTGTGTGAGGACATGTTCCCTGGGGAGGAGAGCACACAGACAACTGTGAGGTTGAGCTGCAGATGCTGTGGGTCCCTGAGCCTCCATGTTGACTCTCAGAGGACAAGAGTCCTCCTTCCCCAAAGTGGTCATTGGTAACTTTCCCCAGCCCACTTGAAGTTAACTAGGTACTGTGTGACTTAATGGTACTCAGGGACAAAGGAATTTATGAAAATTTAACAGTGACTCACACCAGAGTCCCATATTGGCTGGGAACTAGAGGCAGAGACTCTTGGATTCTCACCACATTTCTGTTTTCTTTTTTCAATTTGAGTTCTACCTTCATTTATTTAGATAAATAAGGTTACCAGAAACCTCGTAATTATCATATCCTATAATATGTTCCCTCAGCTGAATACTCCTGGTACTTGGAGATGAGATGATGTCTTCTGTACCCCTCTGGGTCTTTGGATGCATTCTCAGCTTAAGTAGGGGCTCTTCCTCCTCCAACTGTTGGTAAAAGGGAGGTCAAAGTGGATGTCTGTCACTGCTGGGTACTCACCCAGGATCCAAGCGCTTTTCCTATTTAGAGGGAAACAAGCCCCTATGTATGGCCTCAATTGCAGAGTGGATCCTGATGGAAAAGTCTTCCTCCATTTTCTTGGCTCTTAAGTCACTGACCACTTGTGAGTGATATGAACTGTAGAGGATCTAACCGTAACTACCTCAAGGGTCTAATAGGCAGTAGTGAGTATTTAGTGGTGCAAAATTCAAGACTTAGTCTCATCTACCTCCTTCCAGGACTGCTTCTTGTGCTTATGACCACTGCCCCTTACTGGTCCAGCATGTTGACAAACATTGCCTCTTTTACTTCACTGTCTTTCTTGCAGGCTTCAGCCCTGGTATTCCACATGTGGACATAGCACATCATAGGAGATTTGCTACTGAGGCGTTTCCTAAAACCTGTCAATCCCAGCCGAACCTTCCAGCTGGTAGAGGTACACGTTTGGAAAAAGAAATGCCCTAAAAAGCACAAATGACTGTGCTCACAGATTAAAACAATCACGCAGCCTGGCATTTTCTTCTTTTCTTACCTCGAGAGAGGATTTTAGCAATGGACTGTGCCAGGGATGGCTTTTCTGCTACCATGAGCACGGTCTTCATTCCTGCTTCTGATTGTCAGGGCCCACACACTGTAGCACCCACACCCAAAACAGCAGTGAAAAAGCTTAGAAACGTCTCCTCTGTAGCTCCACACGGCTGCCAGTGCTGACTCCTGAAGGGAACAGAAGACAGTACATTTACCTTGTCCCCTCCAGGGCTCAGGGAACTCTGAAGAGGGCAAGAAGACGGTATGGGCTAGAAGGAGAGAAGCGCTGTGGAAAGCCTTCTTCCAGACAGCAAGGACCTAAGTGCAGTTAACAGTTGCTGAGGGAAGGAGAAACATTTCTTTCAGTGTCCAGGACCCTGTAAATAACCTAATGAAACTTACTGAGTCACACACACACAAAGATGATATGAAAGCACAGGTCAACAAGTTGGGAAGAAGAAGGGAATCACAGAGAATGGGGAAAAAAAGGGCAATCAGTCATGAACGTAATAAAAATACACTATATTCATATATGAAAATGTCATGATGAAACTCACTAGTAGGTATAATTAACATTTGCTAAATGACTGGGTTGGCAAGATGGCTAAGTGGGTAGAATAAGGAAAGTCACTTTTCTTTCTTACGTTGGTACTGGAGATGGTCCCGAGGGCTGCCAGTGCGCTAAGCAAATATTTTACCACTCAGTTTTACCCCAGTCCTAAGGAAACTAAATTAATGAAAGCTGGGGGCAAGAAAAAGAAAATCTGGGGAAACTGGACAAAATCTGGCCTACAACCAACTGCTCAGGCTAAAGCAAGTGGAAGTCTGGCTTCACGCAGGGGAAGCAGAAGTGGCACTATGGTTTTCCGTCAAGCTTGCTGGAAAGATGCGGGGAACGACAGACCTAGACTCATAGGCTAGGGCAGGATATGGATGTCCAAGTCCCTGGACTTGGGATACCCGTCTGAGAACTCATATCTTATATGGCAGAGGAATGACTAATTTCTTTTTTTTTAATTTTTATTTAACTTTTATTTTATGTGTATTGGTGTGAAGTGTCAGATCCCCTGGAACTGGATCTTCAGACAGTTGTGAGCTGCCATGTGGGTGCTGGGAATTGAACCCGGGTCCTCTGGAAGAGCAGTCAGTGCTCTTAACCACTGAGCCATCTCTTCAGCCCCGAATGACTAATTTCTAGGTTGAGAAAGGTACTTTATCTGGCTGGGTATTGGCTCCCCAGGGATACATGTTACTCAATGCAGATGGCCAGGCCAGAGTCCCCTTCGCCCTATGAAACCTATCATATGGCCTGAGACCCAGGAACTGTACAGTGCAGTCCTCATCAGAACACAGCAAGCTCTTCCTAAGTAGCCTCAAATCTACCTTACTGCCCTATTATATTGCAGGTCACACTCTACAATCAAATTACAATTTCACCCAATAGAGGGAAACCTATTTGGACTAGGAGAAAGAACAGGATTCCCCAAGGAAAGGGAAATAGAATACATTGTAATGGAGATATGAAGAGGAAACTAGAATAGGAGGATTAAATAGGGAAGGGACTATAAGGATAAAGGAAGGAAAATGAGGAGGGGCAACTAATACTGAAAGCCATTTGAGAAACCATATGGAAACTTACTCCTGCAGAAGCTTCCTAAAACAGAATCATATGAAAGAAGACAAACCCCAAGTAGACATCTTATGCCACCAGGTAAAACTTTCAGTGCCAGGAATGAGTTACATCTTGTTGAGTGAGCCTATGGGGCCCTAGAAATCCCAATCTTAGCAGGCTGTTGTCAAGGCTATTGGTTGCTCTCCACAGCCCAGTGCTAAGGTCCTATTACTGAGGAGAACACTTACGAATGCCATCAAACGTAGAGAAGCAGAGCTTGTGCCAAACTAGAGGTTTCACCCTACTGACTAGCGTTTATGGTATTGCAAAGTATTCTGCATGCCACCAGAGAAGAAAGGTAATTATCATCTCTCCCAGCTACAATCTTCGTGACCTACAACAGAGACTTGCAAGTTATATTGGTACCACAGTGGCACGAATGCTATGGGAGAAACTACTTCCTGACTGGATTTAAGGACCATTCCATGAGATGAACCCATACCTGATGCTGCTAAAATTGCCAAGAACCTGATATTAGATAGCTCATGGGCCTACGGCAAGATCATGTACTACTGTTCCTACAGGAACACAGCAGTAAAATGACTCCCGATGACATTCTTCTATACACACAGATGGGTGCCTTCCTCAGGAGATGGGAACTAACACAGAGACTCACAACAGGACAATGTGCAGAGAATAAGAGACTTAGATCTAAATGGGATGTCTCTACCAAACCCCTCTCCTCAGGACTCAGGGAGCTATGTGGAAGAGGAAGAAAGGTTTTAAGAGCCAGAGGTGATAGAAGACTTCAATAAAAGTGTCTTCCAGACACAACAGGACTGAGGCACATGTGAACTCACAGAGACTATGGCAGCATACACAAAATTTAAGCCAGATGGAGTCCTAGCACTGAGAGAAAGAAGTGGGCATGGGCTCCCATCTCTAACCAAGAAGCTATCTGCAATTGATATCCACTGGCAAAGGAATAATTAGTTTTTTTCCAACAGAGTCTCAATGTGTATATTAACTATACCTCAGGGAAGGCACTATGCCCAGGAGTAGTTGGCCAACCCAAAATGAATGGAACAGGATTTTTGTAGTCTTTTTGTCTCATTTTGCTTTGTTTTGTCTTATTGATCTTTTCCTTGTTTGATTTTCACTTGTATTTTTTTATGTGTGTATGCTTTGCTTTTTTTTTAAGCAGGGGAGAAGAATACAAAGTTGAGTGCATAGGGAGGTGGTGAGGAATTGGAGGAGGGGAAAATATGGTCAAAATATATTGTATAAAAAAGTAAAAATCTTTTTTTCATTAAAAATGCCTTAAAAAATAAAACAAAAATCCAACCATATTTGGGCATTTAGAAGGCAGAGGTAAGAGGATCAATAGTTTAAGGTCACTGGCTACACAGAGAACTCAAGGCCAGCCTGGACTACATGAGACTCTATCTCAAAATAGCAAAACCAAAAAAAAACACATCCATTTAGAGCCTCTGCCTGTGCTCCCTGGCTGAACTGTTCTACCATTCTGAAAAACACAGTTTGGTGACCCTCTTCTTTTTGGCTTATTTTTGGGGCAGGGCATGGAGCTGTATTGTGCCTCAGAGTTCTTCTAACACTGCTTACCAGAGTCAAGGCTCTCCTCTCACACCCACTGCCCTTGGCCAGGCTTCTGTCTTAACTAACTCACATTACACTGCACTATGGCCAGTGATACCTTGAAGAGGACATGCAAACTTCATATTTGGACCACTGTTGGCCCCTGCTGTTGTTTTCTGAAACACTTGAAACCTGATGGTAGAGCAGGAAAAAAGACAATAAACACGAAAACCCTACCAAACCAAAACCACACCAGCCAAACGAACCAAAATAAAATGGAGTATGTGTGTGAGATTTGCATTTCTTACTTTCAAGATTTCTTATGTGTACAGATGTTTTGTCTATATGTGTGTCTGGGCATCATATGCATGCAGGGTCTGTGGAGGCCAGAAGAGGGTGTTGATTCCCTGGAAATGGAGTTACAGATGGCTGTCAGCTACCACATGGGTGCTGGATACTGAACCTGGGTCCTCTGCCAAAGCAAGTGATGCTCTTAATTGCTAAGTCATCTTCCCAGGTCCACTTTCCTTTTCTTTGTTGTGCTGGGGTTTGAACCCAGGGCTTCACAAAAGCTAGGCAAGTGCTGTAACATGAATCCTACCTTCCTTTTTGATCTACAGACATACAGCATTATTATTTTGAGATAGAGTTTCACTCTGTATTCCAGGTTGGCCTTGTAACTGGTGCTAATTCTCCTGTCTCAGTCTCTCAAAGTGCCATGATTATAGGCCTGAACCACCATGCCCAACTGCATTGTTTATAAATACAGCATTGTATATATTAAAAAACTCAAAGTGCTTTGTTCAGACAACCAGGCAACCTTCTGGGGAGAAAAGTGATGTGAGACATTTACTTCATAACTTGAGATGGCTCAGTGAGTAAGGTGCTTGCTGTGCAGGCCTAAGGATGCAACTTTGAGAGCCCATATAAAAGCTAGATGTGGTGGTATGGGCTTAGAATTCCAGTGCTGGAAAAATGGAGACAGGCTGGTGATGGTGCTCATTGCTTGGCTAATCTAGTAGAAATGATGAGCTTCAGGTTTATTAGAGATTCTGTCTCAAAAAAATAGGTGGAGAGCAAGAAAAGGAAAACCCTGGCCTCTGGCCTGCAAGGGCAAGCATATCTGCAAACATAAAAAGTTTCTTTTCTGTTTATTTAGAGTTGCTTATATATTTTACTCACAATTGGGGATAATTGGACTGCTCCCTTATTTTGAGGAATTGTAAAAGAGAATTAGAATTTTGCTAGAGATGGTTGAGCAGGTAAGAGTGTTTACTACTCCTGCAAAGGACTGGAGTTTGATTCCTAGCATCCATATGGGTAGCTCACAACTATTTGTAACTCGACTTCCAAGTTCTGGCCTCCATGGGCAGTATACTTATATACACCCCCTCTTATATATACATAATTAAAAGTAAAATCTAAAAAAAAATTATTTTGTGAGATGAAAGGCTGCGTGACAACACTCATTAAAAAAAAAAAGTAAATCTATACTTAGTAGCAAAGACCCTAAGTCTGAGAACATAGCTTACGTCAGCATGGAACAGCTAAACCAGAACCATCTGTGTAAGTGCACCTCCTCAGCAATTCCCTGCCTAGAAATGAATGCCGTCAACAGCAATTTTATTGAGCAACCACTATACTCTTGGTCCAGTCCTGGGTTCAGGTAAGATGATACAAAGCAACACTGATTCATGTCTTCTTAGAGCTCACACTACAGTGTTATGTCTCCATGGGTGAGAAGGGTCAGGGTAGGACTGGACAAGATGGCATCTGGGAGAGGTGTGCAGGCGAGGGATCAGGGAAAGTGAGGCCTGGAGAGAGGTGGCTGGACAGTTGGAGGGGCAATAAAGTGGGTGGGGTGGGGTGGGGAAGCTGGGTGTCAGTGAAGGATTACTGTGGAGTATAACAACCTGACCTCAAATATTAAAGGGACACACAGCTGACACACAGGTGACTGGACCCTAATGAGCCAGGGCTAGGTGAGACTGGGATGGAATAACACAGATAACCTCTAGATTTTTGGCTTAGGCAACTGAAGGAAGAGATTCCTGCTAGTTGATGGAAACTCGAGAGAGCAGCAGCTGAAGTCAGAATTCAGGAGCGGTTAAGGGGTGGTGGAGGAAGCAGCAGTGGTACACGGAAGGAATGCAGCTGGGAGCCAAGGAGATGAAGAGGAGCTATTGGATTGTGGCAGGAGAGGTGAGGCCTGAAATCTAAGAAAAGAGAACACTTCAGTGTCTTTTATGACAGCACTACAGTGTCAGATGTAGGCTGTGTGATATGGCGGCCAAGAACTGACCATGGGTTTAAGCAATTCAAGTGAAACCCAGTGACCCTGATGGGAGCCATCTATTCAGTGACAAAAGCAAAGGCTGATGGGATGAATTCTAGGAAATCCTAAGTGTGCTTTTATATTTTGTTTTAGATGATGAATGGCATGCCACTGTGATAAATGTCGCTGTAGAACAGAAGGAAGATGAGGGAGTGGGGAAACTACTGGAATAACATCAGAGTGGGTGAAGGGTCGAGAGGCAGATGGCTAGCTAGCTAACGGCATGGAGCAGAGGCTGGGGAGGGTGTCCAGGCAGTTTGGGGCTCAGACAAGAAGCAAAGGAGGTGGCACTGCTAGATCAGGAGAGGGCAGAAGTTGAGAGGCATGATCAAGATGGCAACCTGATTCTAGGGAGGGGAAGGAAAGGATGTTGGAAGGGGGTACAACACTGTGTTATGTGGGCTCTAATGGTAAAAATCTTGGTACTAAGGTGGGAATGAAGTCAGAGGGAGCAACTCTTGGCTTTCAAGATACTGAGTCAGGAATATGGATAGACTCAGATAATGAACACTGATCTGAGGAAGGACCACAGAAACAAGAGGTAAGTGCTAGCAAGACTGTTCATGTGGACAGCGAGCCCTGTGAGGTAGGATCAGATGAGACATCTACGAGAAAACACTGCTGGGGAATTCTCTGCAGCATCATCATTCTAAGTAAAAGAAAAAAACCAACCTAGTAGTCAACAGGGAACTGGTTACAAAAAAGAATGTCATATAAATACCTCACAACATCACAGGGTCACCAAGATGAGTTCCATAGGGAACCTTATGCAGTTAACCCAAATAGAAAGCATTGTTATCAGTGATCAAACACATATATATGTACACATGCTCATTTACAAAAGGCAGATGCCATCTGCATACAACTTGGAAGCAGTTGCCTGGGGAGGGTGTGAAGGTCTGGGGGTGGTGGTGGCTCTAGCTTGTCACAATCCCTTCTGTATTATTTAAAAATTTGGTGCCGGGGCTGGAGAGATGGCTCAGCGGTTAAGAGCATTGCCTGCTCTTCCAAAGGTCCTGAGTTCAATTCCCAGCAACCACATGGTGGCTCACAACCATCTGTAATGAGGTCTGGTGCCTTCTTCTGGCCTGCACACAGACAGAATATTGTATACATAATAAATAAATAAATATTAAAAAAAATAAAATAAAAAAAATAAAAATTTGGTGCTATGGATGTGTGACTGATGGAAGAGAACAAAGACTTTAGAATGCGGAGGGCTGCAAAGAGCACTGTTCAGAAACAATGGAGATGTCAACAAAAAGTCCTCCACTAAAGGGGGTTTCTTTCTACTAAGGGGTTTCTGCTACTCTTTTTTTTTTTTTGCTACTCTTTATGATATATTAAAGTAGTCTAAGTCAAGGTTAGCCTGAACTGTCAGTTCTTGCTGTAGAGCCACAAAGAAATTTTGCCCCAAATAAAAACTTGAATGTTTTCCCTAAATATACAATCTCAGGGGAAAAGAGCCAAGCTCTTAAAAATGTACTTGTTCTGACTTCCTGACTCATTTCCCCCTGAAAACCATACTCAGGCACCATAGGTCTGTCTCTATATGGATTGTGTCTCGGTTACTGCTGTATTGTTTTTTGTTTTGTTTTTCGAGACAGGGTTTCTCTGCAGCTTTGGAGCCTGTCCTGGAACTAGCTCTTGTAGACCAGGCTGTCCTCAAATTCACAGAGATCCGCCTGCCTCTGCTTCCCAAGTGCTGGGATTTAAGGCGTGCGCCTTCACTGCCTCACTTACTGCTGTATCTTTGGCACTGAGTGCACAAGGCCCGTTTGTTGGAGCAATGAATGAATGGATGGAACAGCCATGTTTCTGATGTTCATTCTGGGCAAGTTTTGGCTTAACCACAGTCAGAGACCTAGAAGTGAAATTTAAAGGAGACATGGGGCCTTCCTTTCTCTCATACAGAGATGTCAGAAGCCAGAAAGGAAAACTGGAAGCAGGAGGAGACTGTTCTATGAAGGATTTTTGAGTTTTCTGTCTCTTCTAAAGAAAGGAGAGGCACCGGATAGTCCTGCCAGGGTTGCTGGGATGGGGGGCATTGTCATTATATTGCTCTATAATGGGAAGGTGGGTCACACTAGAGCTGGAGTGGAAGGGCGTGGATTTGCCCTGGCCCTGTTTGCTTTAAAACCTGTGCTCTAAGATTTTATCCTGTTGTCTCTGAGAATATCTCTGTTGCACTGCCCCTGTAGCACTTACTAAGCCGGATGTGGACTCTATTAGGTCCTTGTCTTAGAACCCCTAGAACATAAGCAAGTTTTGGGAGAACAGGGACTTTTCTTTGCTCACTCTAATGGAAAGAAGTAGATGGTGAGCAAACCCCATTGAATGAATGTCTGAATACAAGAGAAAAATTTATCTGTAATGCAAATAAAATGCTTTAGGGCCTTAAAATAAAATAAAAAAAAACAAGAAAACCAAAACCAAAACTGAAAACAAAAACTTACTTTAGGCAGGTCATGGTAGGAGGCAAAGGCAGGCAGATCTTAGTGGTGTTTGAGGCCACCCCGGCCCATACAGTGAGTTCCAGGCCAGACAGGACTACATAATGAGGCCTTGTCACATAAAAACAAGAGCAGCATGGCACTTTAACTATAGGGGGCTGCAGACACTTCTATCCTAGGTGCTCTTCTTCCATCTCTACCTCTCCTCTGCAGCTTAAGATTCTAGGTTATTGAACAAACTGTCAAGGCCCTTCAGACACAAATATTCTGCCTTAGCAGGGATTATGTCTTTGTCTAGGAAAAGGAATATAATTGGAATTATAGATACACATAAACACATATACATTATATACATCCAGGAAAGGAACACTTCCTTTTCCCCAGACCAGATTCTACCTTTTAAAAAGATCTCTGCAGATGTAACTGTGATTACTCTCAAGACTTCCTGATTCTCTATGAAGGCACATCTTCCATTTCATAATGAAAATCAACGAGAAACACAAACTTGATGGCTGACAAGCATCACTTATACACCGCACTCACGTCTGACTCAGTAACACGTCTACTCACTTAAGTTCTTGCTTTTTGTGTATGTGGAGAGAGGACACTGAGACAGTGCCTTGTGTAGCCAAAGCTTGCCTCAGATTCACTATGTAGCCAAGGATGGCCTTTAATTCTCAATCTTTCTGCCTTTAACTCCTGAGTGTTGGGAAATACAGGTAAATGCCAAAATGTCTGCTAAGATTTTTCTATATGATCACTTAAATATATAAAATAGACTCCGTAACACAAACCTACATGATACACCAAGTTCGATCTTGTTTCCCAACGCTCTGAGACTAGTTTGTCCTATTCGGGAGTGAGGTAAGCAAGTGCTATTTAGGTGTTCACTGCAAAGAGAGAATAGCAAGGCAGCCTGTTTATACTTTGCCAAGTCTCACTGCCAATGCCACCATCACTGCATCCTTTAGGAGACACTGTAAATAAGGGCATTTCCTTTCGGGCCAGTGTCTTATGAAGTAGTAGATTTCGTTTGAAGAGGAGGCCTGGAAGAGGTCAGCAAAGCATCAAAAGTCTGAGTATTTAGCACTCCAGTGACGTTTAAAGATCTACAGACCCAGGAAAACAGGCCTACCTCTTAAGCTCCTTTGTACTGAGTATGCTGCAGCTCTATCTACCAACATCTCTATAAAATAGGAGTTAAATTAAAAAAAATTATTTTTTATGTGTGTCTACATGAATGGGTGCACTCATGCTGCAGGCTACAAGTGCAGGTCAGAGGACAACTTTGGGATTCGGATCTTTTCTTTTACCATGTTGATTCCAGGGATTGAAATCGGGCTGCTAAGTTTGGTGGCAAGAACGCTGAGCCATCTCAGCAGCTGAAGTTTTAAAGCTAGAGTAAATTGCAGTTCGCAACAATTCGGAACTAGTGAGAAGGAACCTTGGCAAGTTTTGTTTCTGTTTTTGCCTCTCCTACTATCAAACCCTGACTTTCTGGCTTCTTACGACCGATTCCCAAAGGCCTGAGTGACAAACAGGTTCAGGGAGGCCACCGTCTTCCCTCTCACCTATGCGTAAGTGCTGGCCCTCGATTCTAGTTCACAGGTTCACCCAAGTTTTCTCCAAGTCAGAGAACAGCCGCGGTCTCCAGACGGAGAGGCAAGCGAGTGGAATCTTCTTCAGCTTAGAGGCAGCGCGCGGGCCTCTGAGGGCGGCACGGCCTCCCCAGCCTGTTTCCCTACCTGTGAGTCGGGGGGAAACACCTCACCTCGGGGCCGCGGGGCGCTCGGTGGAGGAGCCACAGTCGCCCACTGAGCGCCGGCCCAGCATGGCCCAGAAGCCCCACCGCGAAGGTGGGGCGTGGCGGCGAAAAAGCGGCCCCGCGCCCCAGCCCGGGTCTGAGCTCCACTATTATTCCGGAAATGCCTGAGGAAAGTTAGCGTCTTCCGCTTCCTCGCGCCTGCAGCAGCCCACCGCTCACCCGCTGTGCCGCTTCACCGGGCTTCTCCGGTGGCCACTCGCGCATCCACTTCCGGCTCTGTCCGCATGTGGCGTCCCCTCGTTTGTTCTCCGATGTCGACACTTCGGTGTCTGAAAGTTCCGAGGCTGGTGAGTTCCGGGTGCCCAGCTGTCTGCGTCCGGTTTGGTGCAGCTGCGGTTCCCCAAGCCTCCACTATATCCCTTCTCCCTGCATCCTGGGGGGGGGTGTCCCCAAAAATCACCCAGAGAAAGCAATAATAATGATTGTCATTATGGTTATGAAAACCGGCATGAAAACAGATGCTATTAATGATTAAAATAATTTTAAAATTACAGACAACAGGCTTCTTTTGGAGTTAGAAACTTTTGAGAGTCAAGGATGGTGGCTCGTACCAGGAATTCAGTCAGTAATCTGGAGGCTGAGGCTAGTCAGGAGCTATACATTGAGTTTCATTCTAGCCTGGACTACAAGGTATACAAAACAAAACAAACAAAATACCACCTAAAATTTTGTAGACGGTTTATTTGTGTTAATATATCTGGGAGATGATGTATACATTTTTGTTTTAGAGCATTAGGATCACAGAAGTTTTAAAATAGTTTTCTTTACTTTATTAGCATATTGTTTTTAATAGCCTGGTGTAGTGACACATAACCTTTAATCCCATCACTCGGGAGGCAGAGGCCGGTGGATTTCTATGAGTTCAAGGCCAGCCTGGTCTACAGAGGTAGTTCTAGAACAGTCAGGGCTACACAGATAAACCCTGTCTCAAAAAACCAAAGAGAGAGAGAGAGAGAGAGAGAGAGAGAGAGAGAGAGAGAGAGAGAGATCTCCTGGTTTTAAACCATCACTTTGTTACTAAGCCCTGGCCCTGACAGTCCCAACAAGCTAGGTTTGGGTGCCCATCCTCAATACATCAGTGAAAGAGACAACTAAGATGGCTGCACGATAGCTCAGCATGTAAAGACACCGACTGCCAAGCTGGCCATGTGCACGCGACATAAATAAAAATAAAGAGATAAGTATTACTAAAAAGCAGAGAAAAGAGGTTTATTCAATGTACTCACATATGGTAGAGTAACAACTAATGAGATCTAGTAACTCTCCCCACAAGTTTTTGGGGTCCTGAAATGAGACTTAGGTTTAAGTAGAGAGCAAGAGGCATGCTTAACTACATTACTACATGGTCAAGGTTGTTAAGTTTCAAACTTGGGATAAATGACTGAGGTGCCTATTTAATATATCAAAATGAACCTGGCCTCCAGGTTCTCTCAGCATCCCTCAGTCCCTACCTGCTGGCAGACCTCTGCCCTCCACCCTGAGCTCTCTATGCCAGGGGCTGGGCTGCCCTTCCCTCAGAGGCTCTTCCCTATTATAATCCAGTCTCTTTGGTTACCTGCCCCTTTGGCCTCCTGGCTGCTGCACCAGGTTCCCCTCTCTTCTCTCTCTGGCCCCCTGGCCCCCAGGCCCCCCGCCCCTCATGGCCCAGTTCAACCTGGTCATGCCCACTCTGGATTTCCCAGATGTCCCTGCCTCTGTCTCTAGCTACACTCTGCCTTTTATCTATCATAAACCTTCTCCACTATGCCTAGGAGCAGTCATGTCCTTTCCTTTCTTTTTTAGTTCTTCATTTCATTCTGAGGTGTGGTCTC
>PVIU01033005.1:0-12860 GCA_004026605.1 Ondatra zibethicus | reverse complement strand
GGGTCTAGCTCATGGTGTACATGAGTGTAGACAGTGTACACAGCCAGTACCCTCCTGTGTTTTTAATGCCATTGCTTCACTTTACTGTTTCCAACCCAACTGTCCAGTGCCATGTCCAGGAGACTCTGATGCCATGCCCTTGGTAGGGCCTGTGATGGCTGCCACTGGTCATATTGCATCAAGGAGCTCCATGGACCCCATCACCTTTAATGCTACAGTTCTGTGTCTTCTTCCTCTTTTGTGTGCATGTGTTCTTGTGTACACATACACACGGAGGCAGGGTCAATGTCTTGTACCTTGTTTAACCATTTCTCCCCTCTCTTTTCTCTCATGCACGTGCATGTGGAAGTCAGAAGACAACTTGAAGGCTGGTCCTTACATCTCACCTTGTTTGGACAGGGTCTCTTTGTTTCTCCTGTCTCCCGCAGGAGTGCTGATAGTATTTTACAGATTGCAGATGTGTACAACTTTTGCAGGGGTGCTGGGGATTTGAACTCAAGTCCTCATGCTTGTGTGATAAGCATCTTTCCAGCCGAGCAGTCTCCTGGCTCTTCCATTTTTCCATTCTTCTTTCCCCCTTCCTCCCTCTCCCACTCCTTCTATGAGTTTATTTTTAGCACAGGATCTCCTATAGCACCGTCTGGCTTTGAACTTGCGATAGCCAAGGTTGACCTTGACCTTGGCCCTTCTGCCTCCACCTCCAGAGTGCTGGGATTACAGGTGTACACTGCCACACCTAGTCATTTGTTTCCTGTGGTGCTTCGGTCATGCTGAGATGTGTCAGTTACTTGTCCTGTTGCCACGACTAAATCTCCAACCAAGGCAACTCAAGGAAGGGTTTATTAGATACCGTCTGTCATGGAAGGGAAGGCACGGCGGGGTAGGCTGGCAGAGCTTGAGGCAGCTGTCAGGGGAAGAGGAGGGGTGAATGTTGCTACTTCTCCTTTTCATTCTGTCAGGGACCTCCGCCCATGGAATGGTTCCTCCCCAAGGGTGGGGCTTCCTGCTTCAGCTCAGCCTACGCTTCCTCACCAAGCTGTCCAGATGTTTGTCTCCCAGGTGACTCTAGACCCTGCCTGGTTCACAGTCAGCGCTAGCACTCACACTAGGCAGAGGCTCTCCCACCTCAGCTGCTTCAGCAGCCCTGCCTCTTCCTTATTTGACAGGTAAGAGGAAATGCAGTACACAGTTTGGATAGATCTCCTGACAACAGAGAGGCGGAGGGAGCTCAGAAGCCCAGCTGCTGCAGGGCCTACAAGGCAGGAAGTGCTTTCCCAGTTCATCTCTAGGAACCTCCGTAATTGAGACTCCAAGAGGTTAAATCCCTCGCCCAAGGCTACCAGGTCCGGGGATACCCCATGTTCCTGTTGTACTTGTGTTCACCAGAGGGGCCATTGGAGGCTTCTCTGACCATGGCCCCGTCAGTGACCTGAGAGGTAGTTGACTTGACTGAAGCAGAGAAGAGCCAGTGACAGCTTCTCTGAAAGCCCCTTCGTCTGTCTGTTACTTGTCTAAGAAGGCCATCTGCTTCAGTGAGGAGCTGCAAGCTGCCCTGGTTTGGGTCCCAAGTGGCTGTGTGGCATGGAGCAATGGCCACATGGTTTTAGTGAGCGATTTACTTCTGTTATGCTGAGCTCCTGAAGTTTAGGGTTCCCTATACCCACAGTGGAGCCAGCCTAACAACTAACCCACTCTGTCCCATTGCCAGGGCTCCACCCTTGCATGGAAATCTGGGTGAGCAATACCAGCCTCCTGTCCTGTGGGGAGCCTCTGGTTCTGTCACTTCCTTCTGAAATGGCTTGGGCTATACACGCTGAGCTGAACTGCACAGCTGCCGGCGACATGATGCCTCAGAGACAAGATGTCATGTCCAAGCCTGGTTTTTGTCTGTGTTTGAGCTCTGGCCTGATGCGGGGCAGCCCCGCTTCTCTGTGGAGTTTTTTAAACCTGGCAGAACCACATGGAGCCTGGACACAGCTGAGGTCCTCCAAGTGAGCACCCTCTGGAGCTACAAAAGCCCAGCTGCTGCTGGCAGGGTGGAGGGACATCTGTGCCTCTCTCTCAGGTGTTTCTGCCAGCTCAGAGGCCAGGTGACACCCTTGGACCAAGGAAGGTCTGGCTGGCTGCGGCTTGGTATGTGGGGACTTCTGACTCTGGGCCTCCCAGCCCATGCTCATCTTCTCCCACCCGATTTCACTCCGTCTCAGGTGCCAGCTCCAGCTGCAATGCCATCCTGCCCACCTGCTAGTGAATATTGCCTTCTTCCTTACATCTGACCACATCCTCACTGCAGGTCTTGAAGCATGTCTTCACTCACTTTCTTCCTTTTTCCTATTGGATTCTTTTTTTTGTTTTGTTTTGTTTTGTTTTTTTGTTTTTCGAGATAGGGTTTCTCTGTGGCTTTGGAGCCTGTCCAGGAACTAGCCCTGTAGACCAACCTGGTCTCGAACTCACAGAGATCCGCCTGCCTCTGCCTCCCGAGTGCTGGGATTAAAGGCGTGCGCCACCACCACCTGGCTTCCTATTGGATTCTCTCTCTCTCTCTCTCTCTCTCTCTCTCTCTCTCTCTCTCTCTCTCTGTGTGTGTGTGTGTATGTGGTGTGTTTAGTATTTTGTTTTTGAAGCGGGGGGGGGTCACTGTATAGCCCAGGCTACCCCAGAACTCACTATGTAGACCAGACAAAGAACTCTGGGCAACCCTTCCAAGCACTGGGGATTCAGGTGTGAGGCATCGTGCCTAGCTTAGGGTTTCCTCCTCTACCTCCTCTTCCTCTCTTCCACTCCCTTCTTTCCTTTCTTACACTGCTGGGGATTGGACCTCACACTTGCCAGATGTATCAGTTACATCTTGTTGCTGTGACAAAATGTCTGGCAAATGGAGCTGGAGGAAGGGAGGCCTCATTCCAACTCACAGTTTTAGGCTACAGTCCGTCACAGTGAGAAAGGCCTGGCGGTAGGAGCTGGAAGCAGTTGGTGAGGCGTCCATGGTGAGGAAGGAGAGAGGAACACTGGTGCTCAGCTCACCAGCTCCTTTTCATCCAGTCTGGGTTCCCAGCCCGTAGGGCGGTCCCCAGCCCGTGAGGTGGTCCCCAGCCCGTGGGGTGGTCCCCAGCCTGTGGAGCAGTCCCCAGCCCGTGGGACAGTGCCATTCACTTTACGGGGTGTCCTCCCACTTCAGTTAACCCAATCTAGACCCCCCATAAGTTTGTCTCCTAGGACTTGGGGTGCTATGAGATTGACAGTAGTAACTGTCACACTCAGAAAGCACACTACACCTGTGCTACATTCTTGCACACTCCACCACGTTGGCATGACCCCGGATACTTGCTTATGTACCCCATGGTTGACTTGTCCTGTGACAAAGCAGCTTTCATGGACAAGGATGATGCCAGGACCTGGCTTGGTACAAGGGGGCTGCTTTCTGGCTGGTGCATGGACTCAGTAGTGCCCAGTCTGCTGCAGCTGTGTGCTTGTGCTCTGTCCTGGACCTGTCACACAGCTGCTCTTCTGAGGTCACCCTGAGTTCACATGGCCATCACGCACACTTAGGGAACTACTGTATAGCTACTCCTGACTTGGCCGGGGTTGCCCTGAAAACAGAGCCAGCAATGAGGTCTGGGTGAATGACTGGGAAGACTCTGGGGTTGCATATGTTTGTGGGGGGCTTAGGGGACTGAGGGAGCAAGAAGGGAGAGAAACCTAGACAAGGGGTTGGTAGTGGGTGGCTGGGGCTCTGTCCACGCTGGGAGCTCATGAAACCAGCCTCACCTCTTCCATCATCCCAGCCTCTACAGGTTGTCAGGAGAAAGTCCTCTGGGAAAGCAGGCCCTGGGAAAGGCTCCTATGGGAGGAGCCAGCTTGGGTATGTCCCTGTCCTGCTTTGCTTCCCACTGTGATAAAGACCATGACCAAAAGCAACTTGGGGAGGAAAAGGTTTATTTGTTTACATGTTCCACTCACATCCATCATTAAGGGAAGTCAAGGCAGGAACTCAGAGGGCAGGAACCTGGAGGCAGGAACTGCAGTGAAACAGAGGCCATGGAGGTGTATAGCTGACCAGCCTTCTCCCTGTGGCTTGCTCAACCTGCCTTCTTATTAACCCAGGACTACCTGCCCAGGGGTGGCCCCGCTCACAGTGGGCTGGGCCCTCTCACATCCATCTACAACCAAGAAAACGTGCCACAGACTTGCCTACAGGAAGGTCTGTTAGAGGCATTTTCTCCGTTGAGGTTTCCTCTTCCCAGATGACCCTAGCTTGTGTCAAGCTGATAGAACATTAACCAGCATAGTCCCCTTCCTGGAGGCAACCAGGGAAGCAGCCAGCAGGCCCTGGGTTTATAAAGAAGTAAACTGAAGCCCAGAAGCCCAGAGAGGTCAACAGCTGGGGATGGAGCTGAGTGGGAGAGTGTGCCTAGCATGTGCCCAGTCTCGGAGAGAGACAGGGAGACAGAGATAGAGAGACAGGCAGAGAGACAGGGATACAGAGAGAGACAGGGAGAGAGAGACAGACACAGAGACCAGAGACAGAGATAGAGACACAGAAAGACAGAGACAGAGAGAGATAGAGACAGAGAGACAGGGAGAGACAGAGACAGAGAGACAGATAGACAGGCAGAGGGAGAGGCATGAAGACAGAAAGACAGGCAGAGAGAGACAGAGGCAGAGATAGAGACAGAAAGACAGGCAGACACAGAGACAGAGCAAGAGAGACAGACTATAATAGATTGATATATTGCTTTGCAGGCGTTCACTTACACTCAAGATAGGGAATGAATGCTTACTTCTTTTCAAACTCCTGTGCCTGCCACAATGACTCTGAGAGTGTACTGCTGACTCTCACAATGCTAAGGCTACATACAGTTCCGGATCCAAGGGTCAGGCAGGACCAGGTCACATCCCAGCATGGGATGCCTGGCCCACTGTAGCCTTTCTGTCCCTCTGAGTCAGGACACTGTCAGAGGAGTCATGGTTCTCACCACTCAGAGCTGTCAGGGATGGTCCCAGGAGATAGGGCACAGATTCCTCAAGCTGAGCAAGGGGCTTCTCAGTGGTTCTGTATCAGTGGGGACCCATGTCAGCAAGTGTCCCATTGCTGAGGTTTGAGACTGGCAGTGGGGAGTTCAGACTGCCCTAGTCCATGTCTTCTCTCATTCTATCCATCCGTGTCTGACCAGGCACATATGTGTTGTCCCATTACAGATGAACAGTAGGGCCATCCTCTTGGTCACATAGGTAGTTGAAGTCCTGCTGGGGTGACAGCCTTGACTGTCAATGACAGGCAGAGGTATGAACCTTACCTCATGGTGAATACCCCATTCTGGGACAAAGTGGGTGGTGAGTGGGGCAGTCCCTCACTGGGGTCAGGGGCCCTTCCAGCACCTCTGTGTATTCCTTGAGCCATCTAAGTAGCTGCTGGACCTTGAGTCTCACTGGGGAATGTCCCCTGATTACCTGGCTTCCACCTGTTCTGTCCTGACTCACTTCCAATCTTTCAGTGCCTCACATTGGACCCCCATCCTGGTGGACCAACAGAGGCTGCCTAGCTCCATACCTCCCAGTTCCCACAAAGACAGCTTGACCTGGGCCCAGGCTGGGGGCCTGCACACACACACACACACACACACACACACACACACACACACACACTCACGCACACACTCACGCACACACATGCACATGAACACACGCACATGCACACACTCACACACACACACTTCCCAAGGCAAGGGCAGCACCACCCTTGCCTGCCAGGGAGTGATGTGAATCAGGATGCAGCTGCCTGGTTTTCATTAATTGGGTCTACGAGGGTTTCTGTTTTCTCCCAGAATACGGATTGATCTAGGTGAGGTAAACAGCACCGCCAAAATTGGGGGGGGGTGCTGAGGGAAGTGGGGGTAACTGATGTGACTTGACATTTACTCAGAGAGGGGGGAGGGAGGAGGTGAGTCACACAGCGGAGGAGCTTCAGCCCACAGGTTCTGCAGAAAGAGCTGTGTGAGGGAGGCAGGGAGGCAGGTGGGCAGGAGGGAGCCAGCAAACCTCTGATCTGGTTTAGCGGACCCCAGGGAGTCCTGGGGGGTCTCTCCACACCAGGGGGGTGTCGCTGAGTTTCTTAATGGCTGTGTGCATAACTTTGGAGGTGGGAGTCCTAGAGGAGGTAGGACAGAGCCGATGGTATTCAGTGTGGGACTAAGCAGCTCCCTCTCCTACTCTCTCCCCATTCCTTCTCTCTCCCTCTCTTCTCTCTTCTTCCTTCCTTCTCCTTCCTCTCCCTCTCTCTCCCCCTCACCTCTCTCTCTCTCTCTCTCTCTCTCTCTCTCTCTCTCTCTCTCTCTCTCTCAGATCACCTTGCAAGGGAGAGGAAGTAAGCTGGTGGGGAGATAGGCAGGAGGGATGGGGGGCTTAGTGCCCCATCTTCCTCCTCCAAAAACCCCAGCTGCACAATTGCTGCTCCTGGATGACTCAGTTTCCCTGCTTAGTGCCATTTGCATTAGCATCTGCAGGAGGCATGGTGACAATTAGGGATCCAGGGGAAGGTCACAGTTAGTTAGTAGGCATTGCTCTCGGAAAACTCTGGCCCCTTGTTACTCTTAGCTTTGGTCTCCTGCCACAGCTGGGGACGTCTTCTCTATCCACTCATCCAGAGTGTCCACCAAGTCTGCTGGTGGCTCAGCTCGGAGGGAACTACCTGCCCAGCCTTTGTCCCTTCCTGCCTGGGGTGCATCTCTCTACTGCCCTGCTATACTGTAGCTCATTTCCTATTGCTTAAGATTTGGCTGTCCTGACTTCCCTGGGGAGGTTCTTCCTCTGGGTACCAGAGGTTAGTTATTTTTGGGGGGGATTGTTTGTTTCCAGTTTTCACACTCCAGTACCAAACACAGCCACCCCCAAAACCTTCATCTGGTGTCATATTCTCTGTGTTACCAGTCTCGGAGCCTGTGACACTGTAGCCTGGACTTTCCCAGGTCCCTTCCCTCACTGCAACCTCCCCAGGAGCAGTGCACGTCCAGTGTGCCTGGTTGTGCCTCTTCAGGCCTCTGGAGCGGCTCAAACCCAACCTTGTCCTTTCCTGTGGCCCTGCCCAGCACCAGGCTCCAGGTCACTGTACCCAGGTCAGGTATTTGGTATACTCTGTAGCTTCCACTCTGCTCGGTGGCCAGAAGGCCTCTTAGTGATGACCGCCCAGGTGAAGGGGTGGTTCATTCTGTGACTCCAGGCTTCTGGGTTCTGTGACATCTACTGTCCATCTAATTAGAGTTCCTTGGAGCTGGTGTGGCTACAGGCTGTTTTCAGGGCCGGTTCCTGCTTACCCTGCTGGTACTCTTGCACAGCGTCTGTGAGACAAACTGAAGTCTGGATTATTTTTCTTTCTCCTGAGCCCACAGTGTGTTCTTCTGGAGTCATTCACTGACCCAGATTTCTTTCTGTAGTGCAGGGGATAGAACCCAGGATCTCATACATGCTAAGCAAGTGCTCTACCTGAGAGCCACATTTGCACCCCCAGAATCATCTCGTAAATGTTCCTGTCTGCTTCCCCTCTCTCTGAGTTCCAATTAAACTCCATCTTTTCTAGCCTGTCTCTCCTATGCAGCCTCTCCATTTTATGCTTCTGTGAAACGCATTTTGGATATTTTGTTTTAAATTTTATTTTTCCCCAACTTAGGAATTTTTTAAAATTATTTGGGAACTACATACAATCCATCCTGATCACACTTGCTTACCATTCCTCCCAGGTCTACCCTCCTACCCTTGTGCCCCCACCTCAAAAAAAAACCTCCATCAAGTTCAATTTGTGTTGTCTATAGACTCACTGGATCATGGTCAAGCTCCCAGTTGCCAGCCCCTTAGAGAAAACTGAGTCCCCCCCCCCTGCTCCCAGAAGCCAGCAACTGTGAAGAACTAGCTATATACTTCAGCATCTTTATCACAGTTTTTTGTGCGAACTGTTTTGTGTGGTTTATTTGGAGGGGAGGCTGTCACAGAAGCCTTCAGCGTCTCTCATTCTCAGTTATGAGTCTGCAGCCATCGCTACCACTGCAAAAGAAGCTTCTTTGCCCATAACAGCCAGCAGCAGCATGGATCATGGACTTCCACGTGATCACCGGCAGCAGCATGGATCGTGGACATCAGCTTGGTTGCCGGCAGCAGCATGGACCACAGGGAGCGCAGACCGTGGGCATCAACACGGTCTCTGGCAGCAGCATGGACCCTGGGAGCCTTTCAAGGAGACTTAATCCAGAAAATGAACCATACCTCCTCTCGGATATCTTGTTGCTCAGAGTCAGGGTGACTGTGTGGTTGGGCATCGTGTTCAGGGTGGTGGTGGTGGTCAGACCGGTGCGAGTTCCAAGGCTGCTATACACCACCCTGCCCCCTTAGCTGGCTGTCCTGCTAGTACCCTGGGGAATGACCACCGAGTTCGCAGCTCAGGAGAGACATGCTCCTTTGTCCCCCACCATGCCTCCAGTTTGGCTTCTCTCCACTTGCACACCCTCCATTGCACCATCTTTCCCATCTCTCTGTCACACATTCATTTATTAAGATGGTATTACGATCTGCCATGTGTCACACAGTATATTATTTTGTCCAAACACCTTTACATGCAAATACTTATTGCAACAAATCATTGATCTGGCCCACGGTTTCTGAAGCACCACAAATACTGGAATGTTGCTGAGACTCATCTCAGATATCCTGTTGTTGCCCAGAGTTAGGGTGGGCAGTGTGTCTAGGGGCAGGACCTGTGTGTGGCCTTGAGCTTTCCTCCCTCAGTGGTGGCAGCAATGGTGGTGGTGGCTCCATGCCACAGGCCTTACATTTTATTTTGAAAGATTTATTTCATTTTATGCGTATGGATGTTTTGTATGAATGCATGTATGTGTGTGTGCCTGGTGCCCACCTAGATCAGGAGAGAGCATCAGATCACTTAGAGCTGGAATTATAGGTCATTGTGAGCTGACATGTGGGTGCTGGGGACCTCACCTGGGTCTGCAAGAGCAGCAAGTGCTCTTAACTGTTGAGCCATAAAAATTTTTAAACATTTTAGGGGGCATGCCTATTGTACATGTGGAGGTCAGAGGACAGTTGTGGGGGTCAGTTCTCTCCTTTCACTGTTGTATGATATTTTGATCATGTTCTGACAAATGAAGCTTGCTTGGAGTCAGAGGGAAGAGTTAGCCACTAGCCAACCAAAATTAACCACAGCGGTTTTTGAAGCCTGAGGGTAGATGGGACAGTAAGGCAGGCAGAGAGGGATCTGGCTTTCTGTCCAGAGGATGGAACGGAGCAGGTAGAGAGGACTGGTGGCTTCTCTGATCGTTCAGGCAAGTTTTGGTTGTCAGAACTTGAGGAAAATATCACACAGCATTTCACTGTGTGAGTTTCAGGGATCAAACTTAGGGGTCCAAACTGGGCGGCAAGCATCTTTCTTGTATGAGCCATCTCGCTGGACCTGGCTATTTCCTTTCAACCTATCTTCTTTTAAACTAATTCTTTCTTTGGCTGAATTTAATCCATTCGCCAGCCATCCCTACAATATCTCTTCATCCCTTGTCTTTAACTCTTATTACTCAGAGAGAGAGGAGGGAGGGAGGATGAGTCATGTGGGGGATCCGCCCACAGACGACACCGGAACAGGCAGCACATTTGGGTTCTGGTGTCTAATCATGAAACTGCAGAGAAGAATGTCTACAGTATTCGTTCTTTGTGAATGCATCCATGGGTCTATGTCCCATCTGCCTTCACGGGTCTAGAGCCACACACATGCCACTTAAGAACTCAGGGACCTCCTTTCAGGATGAAGAATCTCCACAGCTCCCTGCAACCTGTGAAATGGGAGAACCAACGCCTTGGGGACACAGACCCGTGAATGCATCAACGAAGATCAAACATTGTAAGCATTCTTCTCTGCAGTCTAATGATTAGCACTAGAATCCAAATGTGTACAGAACCATCACCAATGGGTCAGAAATAAAATCTTAGGTGTTTATTTATTTACATATTGGCTTATTGTATTGCTGGGGTCAAATGCAGCTACTTGGATATACTAGACTAATGCTCTACCATTGAGCTATAGCCTTGGCCTCTGAAACTCTTCAGTTTTTTGTTTCTTTTTTTGGTTCCTTTTTTTTTTTTCTAAGACAAGGTTTCTCTGTGTAGCTCTGGTTGTCCTTGAACTTGCTCTGTAGACCAGGCTGGCCTTGAACTCAGAGATCCACTTGCCTCTGCCCCTGAGTGCTGGGATTAAAGGTGTGCACCACCACTACCCACTTTTAAGGCTTCCTTCAGTTTGAAGGCTGGTCAGAATAACCCAGCATTGTCACAAGAACTCTGCAATGACCCGAACAGGACATATGGCTGCTCTTTATCTGTGTGAGTCTAAGTAGCCCATCTTCACAGCATCTTCCCAGGTCCTGGCAGGTCTGGCCTGCCTGCTTCTCTACAAGCCTGGCTCTGTCCCCTCACACCCAGCCATCTTGCCTCTGAGGTGCTCTTGTTTTGGGGTGAAAGCAGCTGCTGAGGAGACACCCTGGCTGAGGTCTGTTTGCGTCCTTGGCTTGGCAACCACCTCCTCCAGGAAGCCTCCCTGGAAGAAGTCTTCATTACAAATGTCAGGGGAGGGGCTGGAGGGATGGCTCAGTGGTTAACAACACTGGCTGCTGTTCCAGAGGACCTGAGTTCAATTCCCAGCACCCATATGGTGACTCACAACCATCTGTAACTGTAGACCCATGGGCTCTGATGTCCTCTTCTGGTGTGCAGATGAGACACCCATACACATAAAGTACATACATAAATAAATCTTGTTAAAAACAAAACAAAACAAAAATGTCAGGGGAGGCACAGAGAGGGCACAGCCCAGAGCAACAGGGCCTGTCCTCTGGGGGGGGGGAGGCTCACGAAGAAGAGGAAGAGTCTGGAGAAGGGAGAGGCTGGGAAGCTGGTGTGGGGCACAGGGTGGTGAGACTGGGCCCAGGAGAGGCTGTAGACACCGACGGGAAGAATTTGGAGGGAGTCTGAAGTTGATGGACACCTCTGGGGCTGAGAGCAGGGAGGCACTAGCTGAGTCTCCACGGACACCTCACAGGGTGAGAGAGGTTCCGTGTAGATGAAGGAGGTCTGGAGGGGAAGCCAGCCTGCTGAGGGCTGGAGGGCTTGGCATCAAGAGTTCCAGGTTGGTCCAAGGTGTCTCTGGGTCAGCCAAGTGGATATATTCAGCTTCCATGAGGGCAGCTGGGATTTACAGACCAGGCATGATGCAGTAGCCACATACATGCCCCAGCCTCCAGCTTCAGTGGGTTTGGGGGACTCGTTTTCTGGGGATCCTTTCCGCTTGGAGGGACTAGGAAGACACTGGCACCGCCTCGCCTGTTTATCTCCTTCGCTTTCCACCACGAGGTGAACAGGGGCTTGGTTATTGCCTGTCTGGGCACGAGCAGCTTTCTTCACGCTGACCACTCAATGATGCCATCACTCTGTGGTGAGGGGCCAAGACCCACCTTGGTTTCCCTGCCTGTCTTGAAATCCAGTCATCTTCCTAGCAGGAGGGAAGAAGATGAACAGCCACAGAGCCAGACTCATTTTCCATAATATGCTCGGGGTAGGATAAGTTGGAAGCTCACAGTGTCCCCTGACTGTCCCTAACTAGTGTTTGCTCCCCTTCTGTGTACCCACCACAGGGACAGGCGCTTTCACAGTAGGACTTTGTCATGCCTAGAGCCTGGTTAGTAAGCTTCTAGAACCTGCTGTTTCTTTGTGTTTATAAAAAAGGGCCACTGGCCATTCTATGAAACAGCCAATGACAACTAGGTCTTCAGGCAGATCTGCCATCTAAAACCACCACAGTGTGAGGCCCTCTGTGCCACTTCACATGGCTGGTCCCAGGTGAGTCTAACATGGAGTCATTGGGACTTCACTTCTTAAGATTTCCTTGAGCGTTTGGACCTAGCATCTCACCACCATCCCTTCATCAGGAGTTGTACTTGCCAAGACCCCCACTGGAGGCTGAAAGGACCCTGAAGGCTCACAAAAGTCCCATTAATGAAATCCAGGCCTGGCAGGGAAACAGGCATTTTCCTATTGGCGTTTGCAGGGATGATGGGGGCACCCTTGCCCACTGAGAAAGTGCCTTAAAGTATAGAAAATGACTCCTGTGTCACATGTCTACCCATACCTTGTCTAAGCCTCCAGGACCCTGACCTGACTACCCCTGGCAGGTCTTCCTTGCCCCCTGCCCACAGCACTCAGGCATGCTGGCCTCTTGTCCGAATGTGCTCCGAATAGCCAGATCGTTCCTAACCTAAGCTTTCAATTCAGACCAGACTCAGTGTCTTAACTATTTCTACTCAGGACCCCTTTTCACCCGAAGGAAGCTTCTACAGCCCCAAGTGTGTAAGTCTATAAAATTGGCATTTAAACCAAACATTAACTGATACATTTGTAAAGAAATTATTTTAAAAACAATGCTTTGTCATACACAAGCTTACCATTTATTAAAGATGAAAGCAAGTTTGAATATTGATGAGACCGTTAGGTCTGCCTGCTTGTTTCACACAGAGTTAAATGTTCCCTAACTGACGATGCGATGTGGGACGGAAAGTACCTTTAATGCTTTTTGGAGTTGATCAAGATTTTATAATAAATTTATTTTTATTATTTTGTAATTGTACGCATATGTGTGCGTGGGCATGTGTGTGTCTGCACATGGGAGTGCAGACTCCCACGGAGGCCAGGAGAGGGTGTCGGATTCTCTTGGAGCTGGAGTTACAGGCAGTTGTGAGCCATCCTCTGTATCAGTTAATTTTCCTTCCTTCCTTCCTTCCTTTCTTCCTCCCTCCCTCCCTCCCTCCCTCCCTCCCTCC
>PVIU01033004.1:0-12903 GCA_004026605.1 Ondatra zibethicus | reverse complement strand
GTGCCAAGTAATGATACGTGACCTTCTGGTTTGTTCTTTGTTTGAATACTATATAATGACAACATGAATTCAGTAAAGTTGCAGCAGATTCAAACCACTCCCTTGTGTGCTGTGTCTGTCTGTCATTCGCCTAACTTGTGCCTTCCTGGTACCAAGACCCTGATTTTCCCATGGTCTGAGGGGCTCCGCTGAGCCGGTCCGTGGCACATGTGCTTCTGGTATAATTGAGCATCCTTTGGTTATATACCCAAAAGTGGTATTGCTGCGTCTTGAGGTAGGTTATTTCCTAATTTCTGACAATTCACCATACTAATTTACAAAGAAGCTGTACCAGTTTGCACTCCCACTAGCATTGGAGGAGTGTTCCGTTTACCCCACATCCTCTCCAGCATAAGCTGTTATCTGTGTTTTTGATCTTGGCCATCAGACAGGTGTAAGAAGGAATCTCAGAGTTGTTTTCATTTGTGATTTTCTGATGGCTAAGGATGCTGAGCATTTCCTTAAGTGTCTTTCAGCCATTTTAGATTACTTTGTTGAGAGTTCTCTGTTTATGTCTGTACCTCATTTTTCATTGTATTATTTGTTCTTGTGATAAATAATTTCTTGAGTTCTTTGTATATTTTGAAGATCAATAATGTGCCTCATGTGTGGTTGGTGAAGATCTTTCCTACTCTGTAGGCTGCCATTTTGTTTTGTTGACTGCGTTCCTGCTTTACAGAAGCATCTCAGTTTCAGAAGGTCCCATTTACTAATTGTTTCTCTCAGTGTCTTCGGTACTGGGAATATATTTAGAAATTGGTCTCCTGTGCCAATGTGTTCAAGTGCACTTCCTAATTTCTCTTTTATGCAGTTCAGTGTGGTTGGCTTTATGTTGAGTTCTTTAATCCATTTGGACTTGAGTTTTGTGCATGGTGATAGATATAGATCTGTTTTCATTCTTCTACATGTTGACATTCAATTATGCCAATACTTTTTGTTGAATTTGTTTTCTTTTTTTATTTTATATTTTTTTGAATCTTTGACAAAAATCAGGTGTTTGTAGGAGTGTGGGTTGATATCCGGATCTTTGATTCAATTCTATTGGTCCTCATGTCTGTTTTTATTTCACTATGAGGCTGTTTTCAGTACTGTAGCTCTGTAGTAGAGTTTGAAGTCAGGGATTATGATGACTTCAGATGTTTCTTTATTGTACAGGATTCTTTTGGCTATCCTTAGTTTTCTTCTTTTCTATATGAAGTTGAGTATTATTCTTTCAAGACTGTGAAGAAATTTTCTGGGATTTTGATAGGCATTGCATTGAATCTGTAGACTGCTTTTGGTAAGATCACCATTTTTACTGTGTTAATTCTACCTACCCAAGAGCATGGGAGATCTTTCCACTTTCTGATGTCTTCTATTTCTTTCTTCAAAGATTTCAATTTCTTGTCTTACAGGTCTTCTACTTGTTTGTATAGAGTTACTCCAAGATATTTTATGTTGTTTGTGGCTATTTAAACGGTGGTGTTTCTCTGATTTCTTTCTCAGCTCATTTATTATATGTATAAATGTTGGCTACTGATTCTTTTAAGTTAATCTTGTATCCTGCTACATTACTGAATGTGTTTGTGAGTTGTAGAATTTCCTTGGTAGAATTTTTTGTGTCACCTATGCAAACTATCATATCATCAACAAATAGTGAGAGTTTGACTTCTTTTATGATTTGTATCCCTTTGATCTCTTTTTGCTGTTTGATTGCTCTAGCTAGAGCCTTAAGTACTATATTGAATAAATATGGAGTGAGTGGACAACCTTGTCTTGTTCTTGATTTCAGTGGGTTTGCGTTGAATTTCTCTCCATTTAGTTTGATGTTGGCTGTTTGCTTGCTGTATATTGCCTTTATTATGTTTAAGTGTGTTCATTGTATCACTGCTCTCTCCAAGACCTTTATCATGAAGAGATGTTGCATTTTGTCAAAAGCATTTTTAGTGTCTAATGAGATGATTATGTATTTTTTTCAGTTTGTTTATATGGTGGATTACATTGACAGATTTTCATATGTTGAACCATTTCCACATCTCTGGGATGAAGGTTACTTGCTCATGGTGAATGATTTTTCTGATGTGTTCTTGGACTCGGTTTGTCAGTATTTTTGCGAAAATGCTCATGAGTGAGATCGCTGTGTAATTCTCTTTCTTAGTAATGTCTTTGTGTGGCTTGGTTATCAGGGTAATTGTCATTTTTTAAAAAGAGTTTTGCAGTGTTTCTCCTCTTTGTCTTGTGTGCAACAATTTGAAGAGTATTGCTACTAGTTCTTCTTTGAAAATCTTGTAGAATTCTGCACTGAAACTATCTGGTTCTGAGCTTTTTTTTTTTTTTTTTGACTGTGAGAGTTTTGATGACCATCTCTATTTCTTTAGCAGGTATAGGCAGATTGAATTTGTTTATGTGATCTTGATTTAATTTTGGTAAGTGATATTTAACCAGAAAATTGTTCATTCCTTTAAGTTTTCCAATTTTATGAAGGATAGATTTTCAAAGTATGGAAAAGTATGTTGTTATGTTCCCCTTTTAGTTTCTGATTTTGTTAATTTGGATATTCTCGCTCTGTCTTTTGGTTAGTTTGGATAAAAGTTTGTCTATTTTGTTGACTTTCTCAAAGAACCAACTCTTTGTCACATTGATTCTTTGTATAGTTTTCTGAATGGAGACTGAGGAGGACTGAATCAGGAGGGAAAAAAATGGGAAGCAGCAGGAGGGAATGGGAATAGAAGAGGAAGGAGAAACTGTGGTCACTATGTAAAATAAATGAAAGAAGTTCTAGCGTGAATAATAAGAATTTTTCCCATTTACTCTTACTCAGCACTTACTCCTCTAACTGGTTTTATGACTCTATACAATTAAAAACTGTTCAGTAAATATTGACCTATGCCTATCAAAGGATAAATGAATAAAACAATCATTATTCAAAGAAAATTTTGAGATTTGAAACCTCCTTAAATGGAAAAGTAATGATAGGGGTGACGATTTAGCTTAGTGGCATAAATTATTTCCGGCAAGCGCAAATCCCTGTGCTCTGTCTATGACATCAGAAACAAAAGTAGTATGTATCAAATATTTCTGATGAAGGAATGAAATCAAATGCCTATGGAAAAATCAATTATGAAGAATATTATTATGATAGTTGCTACATAATGGGAAAGTGGCACATGTGCTTGGATTATCTGAGGAAATTTGTGGGATAAGATCACATCATGTCATAACACTTATATTCTTCCACATAGATAGAAGAGTTTTAGAAAAAATACATAAAAACTAATTAGATATCAGAATTTGAGTAAAGGAATGAGGATATTATTCAGTATCACTTATTTGTGGTACTCTTTATAATCTATTTTGCATGTAGTACACCCTATTTCAAAAGTGTTATACACTAGTGTTTCCTAAGCCCAACAATATCAATATATTCATATGAGAAAATGGTAATAAAAGACATATCCTGTCTCAGTCCATTCCACAACTACAGTTTTCCAAATTGAATATCTAGGAAATTTATATTTTTGTGTTTTTAACCAGATATTCCACATATTAGTCAATTTTAGAAAAATATTAAATGTCACAAAGTATATATCCAGAGAATATGGACATTTTGAATAAGGCAAATAACACTGTCTAGGAGTCAGTCATTATTTTCTTATATCTTCCTATTCTCTGTTCCTTTGCCTGCTCGACATTAGCAATATAATTACAATCTTTTGCTTTTTTTTGAGTTTTTAAAGATAAGGTTTCTCTATAGCTTTGGGGTCTGTACTGGAACTAGCTCTTGTAGCCCAGGCAAACCTCAAACTCACAGAGATCCACCTGCCTCTTCGTCCTGAGTGCTGGGATTAAAGGCGTGTGCCACCACTGCTGGCCTGGGCTAATTCACAAAGAAATCAAAGTTTTGTTGTTTCCAAAATGATTCTTGAGCACATGAATTCTGTAAAAAGATTGAAAATATTCTGATGGTGGGTAAAAATATCTCTAGATAGACATAAGAAAATTTTGGTGCATCATACAGATAAATGCTGAGGCTAATTGTCTATGACATAGATATAGAATGTTTGCTAAATATATGTTCAGTATATTTAACTCATGACTCATCTTCCAAGTTGTCTATTAATACTAAAGTCTTTGTGATAGTAAAATACCAAATTAAAAGTATGAAGGGACGATGACACACAATAACATCACTCTAATTATCTATAATGTATGGAGACGAGTTAAATGTCATTCCTTCCCATTTCTGTCCCTTACATTCTTTCTGCTTACACTTACGTGGTATTTTCAGAGGCTTATTGCTGTTGTTGTTGTTAATATAGTTGTCCTTCTTTAAGGCTAAGCGCACATTCTCTTATTCTTAGCAATTGATCAGAAATGCATCTCTTCATGGACTGCTGTCCATTGCAAAATGAATCTTCTCCCATCAAGGCTTAGGGCATTTTAGGTCTATGAGTATAAACTTTATAGTAAACATAAAATTATCATAAGATAATTTGATAACATGACCATTTAATAAGACTGAATATGAGGTTTTACCCTAGGGTTTATGATAATCCCAGCTATGGGCTTTTGGCCAAGATTATTTACAGTACCAGGCAGGAAGTTCCCTCAAACCCAATCAGAAATTGGTATTTACTGAGTAACTGTTGCATCACTATTGCAATAGTAGGCACATGTTTCCAAGCAGGTCTGTATTACATCATACAATATCCAGAACTGGATAAGCCCATTGATGTCTTCTCTACCCCAGAATCCTGCATAGCACCTTCTCAAACTCTGAAAGTTAGATAATATTCATGTTATTTGCAGCTTGGCCTGAGACTATTTTTGCCATGTCCTAGACCCAGTTTATTTGATATCACTAGCAATAGGGATTTATTGTGTAATCATGGTGGATAACCAGGGACAAACCCAATAACTTGTGCTATTTTGGAGGATTCTGGAACCTACCTGACCAATAACTCATTGGGAGGTATCACACACCTCATACTGTGAGTTTTTATTTAATAATCCATGTCTCCCATGAGCCACATTGCTTATCCATGCAATATAATTTTATTTGGACTCCAGTATTTAAAGTATTTTATTTAATTTTGATATTTGTTTACCAACTAGTGGGTTTTAATTTTTTATTTATGTTTTTTCCGTTTTACATACCAACCCAAGTTCTCCCTTTCTCCCCTTCTCCTGAACATTACATAACCTCTTTCCACCGACATCCACTCTTCAAACAAGGTAAATCCGCCTCCCTTGTAGAGTCAACAAAGTCTGGCACACCAAGTTGAGGAAGGACCAAGACCCTTGCCCTTGTACCAAGGCTGAGCAAGGTATTCCACCAAGGAATAGGCTCCAAAAATACAGTCTGTGCATCTAGGACAAATCCTAGTCCCACTTCCAGGGTTCCACCACAGCAACTCAAGCCACATTCGGATGGCCCATTTTAGTCCCATGCAGTTTCCTCACCTGTCAGTCCAGAGTCTGTGAGTGCCCACTAGCTGGGGTCAACTGTTTCTGTGGTTTTCCCCATTGATCTTGACCTCTTTTGCTCATATGATCCCTCCTCCCTCTCTTCAACTAAACTCCAGGAGCTCAGCCCAATGCTGATTAATATGATTATTTGGGAAGGCCAGTTCAGGTACCTTCTTCAATATTCTTCAATATTGCTCAAAGTCTTAGCTGGGGTCATTGTTCTCTGTTTCTGGGAGTTTCCCTAGCTCCAGGTTTACCCTAACTCTTTAATGACTTTCTCTATCAAGATATCTCTTTCACTGCTCTCCTCTTCCATACCTCCCCAACTCAGCATTCTAGATCCATCATGTTCCCATTCCCCATCCCTGCATTCTGCACCCTTCCTAGTTTACCCTGGCTGTCTTAACTATTTCCCCTTCCTGGGGCCCTCCATGTGTGTCCTCCTTAGGTTTCTCCTTGTTATCTTGCTTCTCTGGGGTTGTGGATTGCAGCATGATTATCATTTTTTAATGTCTAATGTCCACTTATGAGTGAGTACATACCAGGTTATCTACATAGATCTGACTTACCTCACTCAAGATGGTTTTTCTAGTTTCATCCATTTGAAGGTGTCATTGGTTATTTTTTACTGAGCAGTAATAGTCAATTGTGTAAATGTACTATATTTTCTATATCCATTTTTTTGTTGGTTGAGGGAAATCTACATCGTTTCTAGGTTCTGGCTATTATGAGTAATGCTGCTACAAACAGAGTTGAGCAGGTGCCCTTGTGGTATGAGTGTGCATCCTTTGGGTAGATGCCCAAGAGGCATACTGCTGATTCTTGTGGTAGATTGATTCCCAATTTTCAGAGAAACCACCATACTGATTTCAAAAATGGCTGTACAAGTTTGTACTTTCACCAACAATGGAGGATTGCTCCCCTTACTCTACATCCTCTCCAGCATAATCTGTCATTAGTGTTTTTGTTCCTAGCCATTCTGACTGGATAATATGGTATCTGAAAGTTATTTTTATTTGTATTTCCTTGATGGCTAAGGATGATGAGCAATTTCTTAAACGTCTTTTAGTCATTTGAGTTTCTTCTGTTGACAAAACTCTGTTTAGATCTGTTCCCCATTTTCAATTTGATTATTTGGTAATGTTGTGTCTGGTTTTTTGAGTAATTTATATATTTTGGATATCAACCCTTTGTCAGATGTGGGGTTTTACAGGCTGCCCTTTTGTTCATGTTGACCATGTTCTTTGTCTTATCGAAGCTTCTCAGTTTCTTCAGGTCCCATTTATTAAGTGTTGCTCTCAGTGTCTGGGCTACTGGTGTCATATTTAGGAGGTGATTTCTTATGCCCATGCATTCAAGGCTACTACCAACTTCCTCTTCTATCAGTTTCAGTGTAACTGGATTTATTTCAAGGTCTTTGATTCATTTGGACTTCAGTTTGGGGCATGGGGATAGATATGGGCCTATTTTCATTCTTCTATATGTCAACATCCAGTTAGGCCAGTACCATTTGTTAAAGAAGATTTCTGTTTTTCATTGTACTATTTTTACTTCTTTGTCAACATCAGGTGTTCATAGAAGTGTGGATTAATATCAGAGTCTTCAATTCTGTTTCATTGATCCATGTATCTGTTTTTATGCCAATACCAAGATGTTTTAATCACTATAGCTCCATAGCAGAGTTTAAAGTCAGGGATGGTGATGCCTCCAAAAACTCCTTTATTGGACAAGATTGTTTTGACTATTCTGGGATTTTTGTTTTTCCATATGAAGTTGAAAATTGTTATTTAAGGTCTGTGAAGAATGTTCCTGGGATTTTGATGGGCATTGCATTGAATCTGTAGATTGCATTTGGTAAGATTTCCAATGCAATTTTTTTTGCTATGTTGACTCTATCTACCCAATAGCATGGGAGAGCTTTCCATTTTCTGACATCTTTATCAATTTCATTATTCAAAGACTTAAAGTTCTTTTCATACAGGTCTTTCTCTTGTTTAGTTAGTGTTACCCCCAAGATGTTTTATGTTATTTGTGGCTGTTTTAAAGGGTGATATTTCTTTGATTTCTTTCTCAGCCCATTTATCATTTGTATATAGGATGACTACTGATAATTTTTTAGTTATTCTTAAAACTTGCAACATTACTGAAGAAGTTTATCAGCTGTAACAGTTCTGTGGTCAAATTTTTTGAGTCACTTATATATACTATAATATAATCTGCAAATAGTAAAAGCTTGACTTTTCCCTTACTATTTATATCACTTTGATCTTTGTTTGTTGTCTTATTGCTCTAGCAAAAACTTCGAGTACTATATTAAATAGATATGGAGAGAGTGGACAGCCTTGTCTTGTTTCTGAATTTATTGTGATTGTTTTGAGTTTTGAGTTTCTCTCCATTTAGGCTGAGGTTGGCTGTTGCCTATTTTAGGATAAGGTATGGCCCTTGTATCTCTAATATCTACATGTATCCCTAATATCTTCATGAAGTGGTGTTGGATTTTGTCAAATGTTTTTTCACAATCTAATGGGATGATCATGTGATTTTTTTTCTTTCACTTTATTTAAATGGTGGATTACATTGACAGAATTTTATATGTTGAACCATTTCTGCATCTCAGGATGAAGTCTATTTGATCAGGGTTGATAAAATTTGTTTTTAGTTTTTTTTGCTTTGAGGTCTTTTAATGTGTTCTTGGATTCGGTTTGCCAGTATTTTGTTGAGTATTTTTTCATCAATGTTCGTGAGGGATATTGGTCTGTAATTCTCTTTCTTATGGTTTAGTTTCATAGTAACTATTGCTTCATAAAAAGAGTTTGGCAATGTTCCTTCTATTTCTATTGTAAGGAACAATTTGAGGAGTGTTGGTATTATCTCTTCTTGAAATTCTGGTAGAATTATGCACTGAAACAAAAAGGTCTTGGGCTTTTTTTTTCTGTGGATGGAGATGTTAGGTGACTGCTCCTATTTCCTTTGGTGTTATAGATCGATGTAGATTGTTTATATAATCTTGATTTAGTTTTGTTATATGGTACATATCCAGAAAATTGTCAATTTCTTTTACCTTTTCAAATTTTGTGGAGTACACATTTTCAAAGTATGACAAAATGATTCTCTGAATTTCCTCAATATCTGTTGTTATGCCCTCCTTTTGTTCCTGATTTTGTTCATTTGGATATTCTCTCTTTTCCTTTTTGTTTGTTTGGATAAGGGTTTGTCTATCTTGTTGTCTTTCTCAAACAACCAACTCTTTTTTCATTGATTCTTTGTATTATTCTCTTTGATTTTATTTTATTGATTTTAGCTCTCAATTTGATTATTTTCTGTCATCTACTCCTCTTTTGTGAGTCTTAAGAAAGCATATCCTTGGAGACAGGCTTTGAAAGTAAATAGCCTTGCCTTACTTTCAGTTCTCTCTTTCTTTCAGTTAAAGCATCTTGCTCCTGCTTCTGTGTCTGACACTTACTGCCAGATCTTCCCTTCAAGATGGCCTCATCTCACTGAAACTGTAATGTCAAATTAACTCTTCCTTCTCCAAATTTGCTTTGGTTATAGCTTTTTATCACAGCAAAAGGTACAAGTCATTGTACCTTTGCTTTGACAATGTACTTATTAAAGTCAATGTGGTGATTAGAATGAAAATGCACTACATGTGCTCAAAGGAAGTGAAACTCTTAAGAAATGAGGCCTTGTTGGGAGAAGTGTGTTATTGGTGGTGGGCTTTGAAAGTTCAGATGCTCATCCCGAGTCCTGCTGCCTGCTGATCCGGATGTAGGTAAAACTCATAGATCCTTCTCCTACACTTCTACCTTCTTTGATCAAATTATGTAGAAAGATCACAGAAAAGGAGGCAAATCTTTGCCGTCTACTCACCTGACAGAAGATTAGAGTATAGAATAAACAAACAACTCAAAACACTATTCTTTAAGAAAATATACAACTCTTCAGCAATGAGTCCTTTCAGTTAGCTTAAAGAGAGCAAACTATTGACTTGGTAATATGTTGGGTTGTTTGAACATTTCCATAGGACCCCTTTGGTCAACTATTCAATTGCATGCAACTCAGACATGGTACTGGAAGTCTCACTTGGTGACAATAGATGGCCAGTTGGTATTTTGTTTTCCTCATTATCAGGATATTTCATTAGGATTGCCTTCATAGATTTTAGGAAGTTTACACTGAACTACGGTTTTCTACCACCCCTCAAATACCCTGCAATTTTAGATGTCCTGCCCCACATTACCTCTTTCAACCCTGAATCACTTCCTCTTCCCCACATGATTTCCCCTACTCTGGTTCCAGTACCACTCCCACCCACATTCCACCCATAAATTCTATTTTATTTCCTCTTCCCACCCTTATTTCACTCATAAGCGCTATTCTATCACCCCGGGAAGATCCATGTGTTTCCCTTAGTCTTTTCCGCTCTAGGACTATATATTGCAATTTTGTTACCACCTATTTAATGGGTAATAGCCACATATAATCCGATACATACCATATTTATCACTCAGAGTCTGGGTTACCTCATTAAGTCTGTTTTTCTAGTTCTATCTTTTTGCCTACAAATTTCATGATGTCATTTTGTTAGTTGAATACTCCATTGTGTAAATTTATCACATTCTCTTAATATATTCTTCTGTTGAGGAACATCTAGGCTATTTCCAGTTTCTGGCTATTATGAATAGAACAGCAATGAACATGGTTGAACAAGTATACTTGTTGCAGTATGATGAAGTGCCCTTTGGGTATATGCCCAGGAGATTTATAGCTCTGGTATTGAGGTAGGTTGATTCTCAACTTTCTGAGGAACTGCCACACTGATTTCCATAGTGGTTATACAAGTTTGCACTCCCATAAGGAACAGAGAAGTGTTCCCTTATTACAGATCCTCACAGCACAAACCATCACTTGTGATAGTTGTTGATCTTAGCCATTCTGAAAATAACACCCATACAACTTATGGAATTTGGAGAGGGTAAGCTGGTGCCTACACAGATCCTTCATTCCTATGTTCTACTTTCTTTGGTATGGGAATTACTCTTCAGGCTACCAACAGATAAACATAAACTCCCACCTAGTCTCAAAACCTTTGATCTACAATCTGTCCTGCCTGAAAAATATACTAGGGTAATTTTGGAACAAAACTTGCAGATAAAACCAACCAATATCTGACATGACTTAAGACCCATTCCACAAGATAGAACACCTACCCAATACAGCTTAGATGACCAAGAATTCGAGAGCAAACAGCCCAGAGGCCTAGTGTAAACATCAAATATGTTCTAAAAAATTGTAACAAAACATGACTCCTAATGATACACTGTTATATCTGTGCCTTACTCAGCCAGAATCGAGAAGTTTCTTCCTGTAACAGATGGGAATACATACAGAAACACAGAGCTGGACATTTAGCAGAGAGAGAGAGAGAGAGAGAGAGAGAGAGAGAGAGAGACCTTGAAATACACAGGTGTAAATAAGAAATCTCCATAAAATCTGCCCGCCCATTCAGTGGTCAGGGAAACCTGCTGAAAAGGAGGCAGAAAGAGTATAAGAACTGATCAAGGCTCATGTGAACTCACAGAGACTAAAGTAACAGACACAGGGCTGATACATGTCTACAACATGTCCTCTGCATTATATGTTTTATATACACACATATGCATGTGTATATAGGTATACATACATATATATATATACATATACATAACAGCATTCAGTTCAGTATTTTTATGGGACTACTGAATGTGTGAATGAGTTGGTCTAGGATTTATGTTCTTAGGTTCTTTCTTTCTGTTGGTTTGCCTTGCCAAAATCAGATGTGATGGCTCTGTTTTATTTTGTATGTTACATGTAATATCTGGTGGTATCACTTAGAAGCCTGTTCTTTTCTAAGGAGGGAAAGAAAGGCAGTGAATCTGGAAGGGAGAGAAAGTGGGGAAGAAGTGAGAGCATTAGAGAGAAGGGAAACTGTCATCATGATACATTATATGAGAGAATTTTTTTTCTTTTTTTCCATATTCTTTCATTTTTGTCCATTCAAAAAAAATTTACAATTCCTCCCCTTCAACAATTCCCCTCCCACTCAACCCCCTCCTCCCTCCCACTGCTTCCTTAAAAGAGAGCATGGTGCCCTGACCTGTGGGAAGTCCAAGGCCCTCCCCCCTCCATCCTGGCCTAGGTAGGTGTGCATACAAATCGACTAGGTTCCCAAAAAGATAATACATGCAGAAGAGATAGGTCCTATTGTCATTGTTGATGGCTTCTCCGTCTGCCCTCATTGGCAGCCACATTTAGAGAGTCCAGTTTCATCATATGCTCATTCAGTCCCGGTCCAACTGGATTTGCTGAGCTCCTATTAGATCAGGCACATTGTCTCAGTGGGTAGTACACCCCCTCACGGTCCTAACTTTTTGCTCATCTTCTCCCACGTTCTGCTCTTCGACTGGACCTTGGGAGTTCAATCCATTGCTCTGGTGTGAATGTGGGTCTCTGTCTCTATCTCCATCCATCGGATGAAATTTCTATGTTGGTGATCAAGATATTCAGCAGTGTGATTATGGGACAATGCTAGTTCTGGCACCCTCTCCTCTGATGCACAAGGACCTAGCTGGGGCCATCGCTGTGGACATCTGGGATCTCCTCTAGAGCCAAGGATCTTGCCAGTCCGAAAATGACTCCAGTGGTGTAGATATCTTATTCCCTTCTCCAATAACCAGCTTTCCTCCATCTCCACCCTCCCACTCCCCCAAGCTCTCCCCAGTCCTTCCCTTTTCCCTTCTCCTTCCTGCTCTCCCCATCCCGCACCCCTTTACACCCACCCCCGTATTCCCAACTTTTGCCAGGCAATCTTGCTTGCTTCCAATTTCCAAGATGATCTATATATGTTTTTCTTTGGGTTCACCTTACTATTTGGCTTCTCTGGGCTTGTGAGCTATAAGCTTAGTGTCAATTGTTTTATGGCTAGGGTCCACTAATGAGTGAATACATACCATAATCATCTTTTTGGGTTTGGGTTACCTCACTCAGGATAGCATTTTCTATTTCCATCCATTTCCATGCAAAATTCAAGATGTCATTTTTTTTTACTGCTGCGTAGTACTCTAATGTATATATATTCAACACTTTCTTGATCCATTCTTCCATTGAGTGACACCTAGGTTGTTTCCAGGTTCTGGCTATTACTAATAATGCTGCTATGAACATAGTTGCACAAATGCTTTTGTAGTATGATTGGGCATCTCTTGGGTATATTCGCAAGAGTGGTATTGCTGGATCCTGAGGTAGGTTGATTCCCAATTTCCTGAGAAACCGCCACACTGATTTCGAAAGTGGTTGCACAAGTTTGCATTCCCACCAGCAATGGATAAGTGTTCCTGTTACACCACATCCTCTCCAGCATAGGCTATCATTGGTGTT
>PVIU01033003.1:0-12903 GCA_004026605.1 Ondatra zibethicus | reverse complement strand
TTTACCACTGCCACAGTCCTTACCACTGCCACACTCCTTACCACTGCCACACTCCTTACCACTGCCATGTTCATTACCACTGCCACACCCCTTACCACTGCCATGTTCATTACCACTGCAACACTCCTGACCACTGCCACAGTCCTAACCACTGCCACACTCCTTACCTTGCCACACTCCTTACCACTGCCATGTTCATTACCACTTCCATTCTTCTGACCACTGCCATGTTCCTGACCATTGCCATACTCCTTACCACTGCCAAACTCTTTACCACTGCCATGTTCATTACCACTTCCACACCCCTTAAGTCAAACTCCTTACCACTGCGACACTCCTTATCACTTCCACACCCCTTAGCACTTTATAGAATAGTATGTTAAGATACTTTATCAATGCTGGGAGATTTTTGGTAATATGTTCTCAAATTGTTTTACCCCTTCCTAGTCTACTTTTCTATCTCCCACCATTAATTCTCACTGAATGCTTTTTTCTATACACTTAACATTGTACCACTGGTCTCTAACACACTCTGTATTGGTTGCTCTTCTATTTTTATGATAAAATGTCATTACAAAGGCAATTTATAGAATGAAGGTTTTACCTGAACGGGAGATAAGAGTCCATCATAATCACAATAGGTAAGTGCGGCCCAAGGTAGGCACGATGGCTAGAGCAGGAAGCTAAGAGCTCAGGCATTAAGCCACAAGCAGGAAGCAGAGAGTTAAATAGGAATGTTGCATGACTTTTAAAACTTCAAAGCCCACCCACCAGTGACATAGTTCCTCCAACAAAACCATGTCTCCTAAGCCTCCCCAAACAGTGCCACCAATTGGGGAGCAAGTTTTCAAACACTCAATACTTTTCGGGGACATCTCACTCAAACCACCACACTCTCTTAGGCTTTTTGCTTTTCTGCTTATGCTCTTTATGTTGATTAATTTCTGTTGAAATGAACTATATTTAAGAACACAGATGATTGCTTTGCCATTGGCATTTTATCTTAAGTGTATATAGCAAAAGTTTAATTATACACTTTGTAGCATGAATAATAAAAACCCAGAGACAGATATTGGGCTTCAACCTGAAGATCAGAAAATCAAAGCAGCCAGCCATTGGCTCTTATTTCTACTTTGGACCAAAAATGGGCAATCCTGCCTCCACAAATCCTCAAATTGAGACTGAAAGTGAGACCTGTCTCCTCCCATTTTATATTTGTCTCTAGAGCTGGGATTAAAGTCGTGCACCACCGCCGCCCAGCTTCTATGGCTAACTAGCATGGCTGATAGAAATAAAGGTGTGTACTTCTGCTGCCTGGCCTGTATGGCTGAGTAGTGTGGCTATTTTGCCCTGATCTTCAAGCAAGCTTTATTTATTAAAACACAAATAATATACCACTATAACACTTCAACTTCATAAATATCATTTGAATTTTTGTTTTTGTTAGCTTCTTTTATATGCTAATCAATTTTATAAAAATTCTGGTCCTGCGTATTTGATGTTCTATGGGTTTCTTGTATTTGGAAGGGCACTTCTTTCTGCAGATTTGGCAAATTTTTTGTTATAATTTTATTAAAAGTATTATCCATGTTTTTGGCCCATAGTTCTTCTATACCCATAATTCATAGGTAGGTTTGATCTTTTTTTTTAAATTTTGTTTCTTTCCTCTTATTTGAAAATGGATTTTTAAAATCACATAATATATCCTGATTATGGCTCCCCCTTCTACTCCTTCCAGTTCCTTTCTACTTCCCCTCCCATCATATCTACCCCTTTTCTGTCTCTCATTAAAAAACAGTTATCCAAAGGAATATAATATAATATAATATAATATAATATAATATAATATAATATAATATAATATAATATAATATAATTTGACAAAACAAGAACAAATACATCTGACTAGGATAAAACCAACAGAAGAAAAAGAGTCCAGGAGCAGGCACAAGAAACACAAACCTGATCATGCACACATTTAGGAATCCCAGACAAACACTAAACTGGAAACTATAATATATACACAAAGGACCTACAGGGTAAAAAGTGAGAAGAAAAAACATAAATAAACTAAAATAAAAACATAATAAGATAAATTTTAAAGGTGGAAAGTTGTGACACTTCATTATGAGACACAAAACGTCCAAGGATGCCACTGAGTTTGTTCTCTGTTGGCCATCTACTACTAGGCATACAGCCTACCTGGAAGAGTAGTTTGTTTCCCCGGTGAGACCCCCTTGGAGAAAACTAAATTTTTACATGTAAATGGTTGTCTACTGGAGATTGCTTCAGTGTAAGCAATTGGATCACGTGTGTACATTTCCTTTTGTTATGCCCAAATCCGCAAAGTCCCCCAAAAGCCAACAAGGAGACGGAGTCCCGTATGTAAAAGCAAACAGCCTTTATTTTATGCAAGTTTGCAAACTTGGTCTCTCCAACGTATTAGAATAAACAGAGAGCCCCGAGCTCAGTTAGAGTAGGGTTTTTATAATAGTAAAGGTGGGGGTGAGGGGTTTCTGAGGTTCAGGACCCCTAATTTGCTGACGTTTATCTAGGCTTGTCCCGGTGAGTGTGTGCCGGCAGGTGATCCTATCTACAACGGTTGGAATGTTAGGCAATTCCTTTGGATGGTCTGTTCTTGGGTAGTGCTCAGGTAATCTCAGTTTGTGGTTCTTCCAGCAACCAGGTATTGTTTCAGGGTAAACTACTAAGACTCAGGCCTCTATTAAATTTATCGATGGCTGAGTCCTACTCTGGCAGGTGAGAATGGTTGGAAGTAAAGAACTTCCTTTGGGTGATCTGTTCATATTTAGCTTATCATGGCTGACTCCTACACTTTCAGCTCGAAGACCCTATCTGGTGCAGATCCATGCAGGCCCTGAACATGCTAGTCTCAGTCTCTGTGAGTTCCTCTGTGCCTTGATCTTGATTTAGCGGGCCTTGGCTTTTTGGTGTCTTCTATCTTCGCTGACTCTTACACTCTTTCCACCTCCTCTTATGAAGGATTTCCTGAGCTCTGGAGGAGGCCTTTGATAGGGACATCCCACTTAGAGCTGGGTGCTCCTAGGTCCCTCACTCTCTGCATAATGTCTTGCTGTGGCTCCTGTTCTAAAAATGTAGCAATAAAGTAACTCCTAATGACATCCCGCTATGCTCCTGGATTAGTGCTTTGCTCAGCCATCACCAGAGGCTTTACCTTTGGTCCCTAGGCTAGCTAGTCTCAGGTTCTTGATCACCTAATCAGTGTCACGTGTGAGTTCAATCTCACAGAGTGGGCCTTATGCCCAATCTGATACTGGCTAGTTAATCTCACAAGCTTTGCGCCCCTGGGGCACTAGCATATGTTTCAGGGGGTACACCATTGTAGATAAAAGGGTTTGTGGCTGGCTCGGTATTTGCATTTCTCCTTCGGTAGAGTACAGAGTACCTTCCTGTAAGGAAGAAGCTAGAATGTAGGGATAAAGGCTCTATATAGGCACCAATTCAGCTTCTCTGTGTTCAGTGAGTTGTGTGGGTGTTATCTTAAGCAATGGGGCCTTGCCTTCAGTTTGTAGAGAGCCACCTATAGTCTGGCAACAGTCTGTGTTATTTAAGGGTCCCCAAGGGACCCCTTTAATATAATATTTTTATTAATTCTTTGAGATTATCATATATGCATACACTGAATTTTGATCATATTTACCACCACTCCTCCTAGTTTTTCCCAGATTCACTACCTACACCCTACTTCCTCCAGCCTTCACGTAAAACCCAGTTTGTGCTATTGTGGAGTGTGGAACTAGACACAAGGGAATGGGAGATTTACCAGCATCCACACAGAGAAAAACAGTCTCTTCTCCCAGGGGTCATAAATTTGTCATCATAACTCTTCAGCTAAGAGCTCAGTAATCAAAAACAGAGGGTCTGTTTCCAAGTGCCCACATGAAGCACCTCACAAGAGCCTATAATTCAGCAGGGTGGTGGTGGTGCATGCCTTTAATCCCAGCACTCGGGAGGCAGAGGCAGGCGGATCTCTGTGAGTTCGAGTCCAGTCTGGTCTACAAGAGCTAGTTCCAGGACAGGCTCCAAAGCTACAGAGAAATCATGTCTTGAAAAAATAAAAGCCTATAATTCCAGATCCAGGGGGATCTGATCCCTCAAACCTCTGCAGGAACCTGCACTCGTGAGCACATATCTATTATGCTGGTCAAATTTTTTCACCTTGATACAATCTAGGGTCATCTGGGGAGAAGGAACTTCAGTTGGGCAAATACCTCCATTAGATTGGCCTATAGGAAAGTCTATGGGGAATTGTCTTGAGTAATGAGCGATATGGGAGGGCTCAGCCCACTGTTGGTGGCGACACTCCTAGGCTGGTGGTCTTGAGTTGTATGAGAAAGCAAGCTGAGCAAACCACGGAGAACATGTAACTAAAGAGTGTTTCTCCATGGTCTCTGCTTCAGTTCCTGCCTCCAGGTTCCTTCTTAAATTCCCGTCCTGATTTTCTTTCATTATGGACAGTGGTTGGGACATGTAAGCCAAATAAACCCTCCCCCCCAAACATTACTTTTGTCATGGAGTTTTATAAAAGTAATAGAAACCCTAAGACACCCAAACATAATTCCCTGGCTCTTATGGAGATTCTAGTTGTTGAATAATTGTTCTCTTTCTTGAAGTTAGTGATTTCAACAAGGTTTCCTCTAAGTTTTTGCACATATTTATTAACAGATGCTTTGAATTCTTTAGCTATTAATTCAACTGTTGTGTACACTCAGGTAGTTTCCATATATGTATATTTTCCCATGTGTGAATTGTACTTTTCTGCTTATTTATATGCTTTGTGATTTTTTTTCTTGAAAACTTAACATTTTAGATCAATTTTGTGACCACTTTGTATTATTATACTTTTCTCCCAAATGCTGTGGTACATTATTATGTCTTATTGGTTGATTAATCCGCTAAATCTGCCAGTCCTGCACTGTGCAAATATGTGATATCTGATGTCCTGCTACTGTCTCTGCCTAGTTGTTTTCCAAGATCCACCTCTTGATTTTTAAGCCTGACTTTCTCTCTCTCACTGTTTTTCCTCTCTGTGTCTCTCTGGTCAGAGATGCTGAAATATCTTAAATCAGTGTCCTCTGGGAGATCTGCAGCTTTATGGGAGACGGCTTCACAGTTTGAACTGTTCTCAAGATGTGCCTCTGGTTTTCCTTTCTCCCAGACCCTTTTGCATCTATCCACACAACCTCCAAACAAGTCAATAATGGGTCACTAGCTGGAGACCTCACGGACTCTCCACTGATATATAAGCAGTCTCAGTAAGAAATGCATTTGGCACAGACACAGCAATAACCACAAATTTAAGCTAGCAAAGACAAGTTGTTGATCTTTTCTCAGTGGGCCAGCTTCTCACAAGTCAACTCCCTTGACAGTTATGCTAAGTGATTGCTCCTTTATCAAAAGAAAAAGTGGTCCTCCCCTTTTCCTTGGCAAAGAAGCTTCCAAGTCAGAATGTAATGCATGCAACCCCTACAAAAATAGGACTATAATGAGACAGAAGCATCCCTAAACCAAAGTGCTGTTCCTGCTGGATGTTTTAATCAAATGTCAACAGTTTTTTTTTTTTTAACACAAATGTGCTTCAAAATGTTGTATGCATTTGGTTAATTTCTAGACTGCTGAAATTGGTGGTTTTGTCATGGTTTCCAACTTTCCAGTTGCTTTTGAAAGCAAGGATTTGTCTATCACTCTCTTAGCCTCAATGGCTCCTGATTTTAATTTTTTTTTACCTGTCAAATGGGTATGTAATGGTTTCTCATTATATTTTTCATTTGTATTTTCATAATTACTATCCAATTTGTGCATCTTTTGTGATTATTGCCAGGTGTTTTTCTCTTTTGAATGTTTAACTGAAATTTTTAAAAATCAGGTTGCCTTTCTTTTTCCTATTGATTTTTAGGTGCTCCCTACATACTTTGGACATGAGTTAACTACTGGTTTCTAAGTATTACAACACTCTCTAACCTTTATGACCAGCCTTCTTAGTCTATTGGGAAGCCTATATCTCTTGATATGCTAAAGCACTTAATTCCGATGTAGTTAGATTGATCAACATTTTCCCTTCAGTTTACTACTTTGTTCTTGTTTTATAAGGCCTTGCTTACTCAGAGATTATACATTAATTTCTTTATCCATTAGTAGCTTTTAAAATTAGCATGCAAAGTAATGGGTTTCATTAGAGCATTTTCATAGAGTTTTTGCTGTTCCCCCTCCTATATTCTCCTTCCTTGTCCCCATAAACACACCCTACCAGTCCCCTTTCTCCCCAGAAATGTCCACACGCTTTCAGCCCACACTAACATTGAAAATTAATTTTTGTATGTTTTAAGATTGTAATATATTTGTATAATTTACCCCTTCCCTTTCCTCCTTTAAGCCCTCCTATGAACCCTGCCCCTTGCTCTCTTTCAAATTCATGACCTCTTTTTATTTAATTGTTGTCACATATGTTTGTATACATAATACATATATTCCCAAATGCATAAATCCAACCTACTCAGTGCATAAACTGTAACTTGTATGTATGTTTTCAGGGCCGATCATTTGGTATTGGATAACCCATTGGTGGTATCTTCCTTGGGGAAGATTCTTTCTCCTGATCTCAGCATTTATTAGTTACCTGTAGCTCTTTGTTCAGGCTTCAGATCTTGTGAGCTCCTCACCTCACATTAACTTTTAAAAGCCTTCCTTTTCACATTGAGATCTTATAGCTGGATGTGGTGGCACACGTCTTTAGGCTCAGTACTCAGGAGGGTGGATATCTGTGAGTTTCTGGCCAGTCTAGTTTACATAGCGAGTTCCAGGCCAGTAGGGTTACAAAGAGAGATCCTGTATCAAAATAAAAATTTAAAAAAAAACATGTAATCATTTTTCTCTGTCATAGTTTACTTTTATATATAATATGTTGTATGGATCATTTTCATTTTTCCTCAATGAATAAACATTATAGCACTGCTTTTCTTAAATATGGCAAAATAAAAAAAAATAATAAGGTAAAACAGAAATCATCACATCAAATCTGAACAAGTCAACCCAACGGAAGGAAGAGTCCCTAGAGCAGGCACAAAAATCAGAGATCTGCTTATTCAAACACTCAGGAAATCCATAAAAATACTAAGCTGAAAACTGTAATAGCTACTCAGAGGACCTGCTGGGGACGCTTGCAGGCCTTGTGCTTGCTATTCCAGTCTCTGTGAGTACTTATGAGCCTTGCATAGTTGATTCAGAGGGCTTTGTTCTCTTGGTGTCTTCTATCCCTTCTGACTTTTATAGTCTTTCTACCTCCTCTTCCACGGGGTTTCCTGAGTGCTAAAAGAAGAGATTTGATGGAGACATTCCATGTGGAGCAGTGTGATTCAAGGACTCTCTTTCCACTAAAAGTCTGGCTGTGGGTCTCTGCACTTGTTCCTGTTTGCGCCACAGGAAGCTTCTCTGGTGATGACCGAATAAGATCTGATCTATAAGTACAACAGAATATCATTAGGAGTTATTTTATTGATACTTTTGTAGATGAATAATGTTAGGCTTTACCCTAGGACTCTAGGCTATCTAGTCTCTGTTCTATGGTTACCCAAGTGGTGCTGGGTATGGTTTCCATCTTGTGGGTGAAGAAGGCCTTAAGTCAAATCAGACATTGGTTGGCTTATTCCACAAGTTCTGTGCCTCCGTTGTCTTAGCAAATCTTGCAAATGGGAAAGATTGTAGGTCAAACATTTTGTGGCTGACTTGCTTTTCATGTTTCTCTTGTCTTAGCAATCCATTGTCTTAGCAGCAGCCTGGATTGTTTGGAGTTTTCCACAGGACTCCCTCCCCTTGTCCAACAACTCAACTGAGTGCAACCAGTCCCTCTATCAGAAAGCCTGAGATGGCCAGTTGAGACTCTGTATCCCCCATTGTGGTGGCTTGAAAGAAAATGCCCCCCAAAGGGAGTGGCACAGTTAGGAAATGTGGTCCTGCTGGAGTAGGTGTGGTCTTGTTAGAGGAAGTGTGTCACTGGGAAGACAGGCTTTGAGGTCTCATATATGCTCTAGCCATGCCCAGTTTACTTCCTGATGCCTTTGGATCAAGACGTAGGAGTCTCAGCTACTTCTCCATCATCATGTCTGCCTGCATGCTGCCTTGCTTCTTGTCGTGGGGATAAAGGACTAAACCTCTGAACTGTAAGTGAACCGCCCCAATTAAATGTTTTCATTTACAAGAGCTGCTATGGTCATGGTATCTCTTCACAATAAAAACCCGAAGACAGAAGTTGATACCAGGGACTGGGGCATTATTGTGATAGGCTAAACCATGTTTTTGGTTGTTGTTGTTTTTCGAGACAGGGTTTCTCTGTAGCTTTGGAGCCTGTCCTGGAACTAGCTCTTGTAGACCAGGCTGGCCTCAAACTCACAGAGATCTGCCTGCCTCTGCCTCCCGAGTGCTGGGATTAAAGGCGTGCACCACCACCACCCGGCTTAAACCATGTTTTTGTATGGACCTTGGACTATGGATTAGAAAAATCCATTTCTAAGGCAGCACTTTAAGTGCTGCTTAATGGGCCATACAAGTAGAAGCAAGGAAGACAGTGGTGCTGAGAGTGATTTGAACTGTCGGGGAATGGCTCAGAAGGTTTCAGAGGAGAAGAATATTAATATGTGGCTTAGTGATCATTCTTGTGAAACTTTGGTGAAGAAAGTGACTGTTTTTTGCCCTTGTCCAAAAAAGTCTGCCTGAGACTAAAGTGAAGAGATTTGGATTAATTCCTTTGGCAGAGGAACTCTCAAAACATCCTAATATAGACTCTGCTGTGTGGTTATTAGTGTTAATGCTTCTTAAGATTTATAATGAAAAGGATCACGCTGAAGAGGAAAGGAGCACCAGGAAGTGGAATAGCACTAAATCCCTGTTCAAGGAGATAAATAGATTAAGAAATGGACTAAAGGGAGTGGAGACCACAGGACAAGATCCCACCCAGAAAAATTTCCAATTCGTGAAGAGGAATTAAAGAAAAGCGTGCCTTTAATCCCAGCACTCAGAAGGCAGAGAGGCAGGCAGTTCTCTGAGACTGAGGCTAGCCTGGTCCTACTGAGCAGGTTCAAGGACAACCAAGCTTGGGCAGTGAAGGTAGCCACTAGAAAGAGAAAGCTGGTGAAGATGTAATTGAACAAGGGGGGCATGCTCCAGTTCCAACAAGCAGCAGAATTTGGCAGCTTGGGCCACATGGTTCTGGATTTAGAGTTAAGGATAGAGGAAAGGGGTTATGGGAACTTCCTCTGCAACTAAGCAAAGTCACTGTGGTCAGGTATGTGTCAGGGGTGTCCCTGAATGGAGGCCTAGAGAGGTCATTGCATGAAGCTGTGAAGTTAAAACCTGAGTTGCCTTGGAGACCCCAAGATGTTGGAGATGCCAGAGCCATGGCATACCCACAAAGGAAAGCTGCTAACAGGGAGTGGAACCAGCCCAAGAGAAAGAAGAATGTGACAGTCAACAAAGCTGAAAGGAGTTGGAGATCTGAAGAGACATGAAGATGCAGAATTTGGAGTTTACCCAGCTGGTTTTTTGTCTTGTTTTGGCCCAGTATTTCCTCACTCTGCTCCCTTCCCTGTGTTTTGGAAGTATGTGCAAATTTCATGATGCCATTTTTTAAGCAGCTTTGTAGTACTCCATTGTGTAAATGTATCACAATTTCTTTGTTCATTCTTCAGTTGAGGGGCATCTAAGTTGTTTCCAGCTTCTGGCTATTATGAATAAAGCCACTATGAACATAGTTGAGCAAATACCTTTATGGTAGGCTGGATCGCCTTTTGTGTATATGCCCAAGAGTGTTATAGCTGGGTCTTGGATACATCGATTCCCAATTTTCTGAGTAACCATCATATTGATTTCCCTGGTGGAATTTTTAGGACCACTTATTTATACTATCAAATCATTTATGAATAACAGTACGTTGACTTCTTCCTTTCCAATTTGTCTCCCTTTTGTCTTACTTAGGGTTTCTATAGACACCATGACTAGGGCAACTCATAAGGAAAACAATTAATTGGAGTGACTTGCTTACAGTTTTAGAGGTACAGTCTGCCACACCGTGACACATTTCTTCCAACAAGACCACCCTACTCCAGCAAAGCCATGCTTCCCAATAGTGCTGTTCCCTTTGGGGGTCATTTTCTCTCAAACCACTACAGGTGTGATTACTTTTTTCTAGAGCTTTAAAGTGTGCTGTGAAGTGCTAGTATGAGATCTCTTGTAATCAGAGGTTTTTCTGTCCTGCTCCATCCCACAGTCTTTTCTAAATAATCACTCGAGGCTTAGTACTAATTACAGAATGTTTGGCCTATAATTTAGGCTTATTACTAACTAACTCTTACATTTAAATTAGCCCATTTCTATTAATCTATGTATTGCCACATAGCCATGGAATTACTAATCTGTTGCCATCTTGCTTCTTGGGGAGCTGGCTCACCTCTCCCTTGACTCTGCCCTTCTTTTCTGCCTGTATTCAGTTTAGTTTTCTCACCTAGCTATATTCTGTCTTGCTATAGGTCAAAGAAACTTTTATTATCAGCCAAGATCAACATATATTCACAGCATACAGAAGGGTTTTAACACAGAAATCTGTTTTTTTTATATAGGCACTTAGTACTATGAACTTTCTTCTTAGCACTGCTTTCATAGTGTCCCATAAGTTTGAGTATGCTCTGTACTCCTTTTCATTGAATTCTAGAACGTCTTTAATTTCTTTATTTCTTTAGTTTTTATCAATTTTTTATTCACTAAGTATTTCTTTGTTTCTAATTGGTCTTAATAATAAAAACCCCGAGTCAGACATAGGAGAAAATACTGAAAGATCAGAGAAACAGAGCAGCCAGCCATTAGTTCTTACCTCTACTAAATCTTCAGACCAAATGGGCGATCCTGTCTCTATGAATCTACAGGCTGAATATCTTGAGCTCCTGTCTCCTCCCACCTTATATTTCTATCTCCACACAGCCATACCCCTTCCTGTCTCCACCTCCTTAGTGTTGGGATTAAAGGCATGTGACTCCCAAGTATTGGAATTAAAGGTGTGAGCTACTACTGCCTGGCTCTGTTTCTCTTTGAGACTGGATCAATCTAGTATAGCTGAGGCTTGCCCTGAACTCAAAGATCTGTCTGCCTCTGCCTCCTGAGTACTGGGATTAAAGCCGTGTGCCACCATTGTCTGGCCTCTGTGGCTAACTAGTGGCTCGCTCCACACTCTGATCCTCAGGCAAGCTTTATTTGTTACAGCACAAACAAATATCACCACACTAGAGAGTTGTTCAGTCTCCATGAGTCTGTAGGCTTTCTGTTGTTGATATTCAGCTTTAATTCATGATTGTCTAATAGGATGCAGGAAGTTATTTCAATTTTCTTGTATCTTTTGAGACTTGCTTTGTGACCAAGAATGTGGTCAGTTGTGAAGAAAGTTCCATGAGGTGCCAAGATGAATGTATATTCTTTGTGTTTGGGTGAAATGGTCTGTAAATATCTATTACATCCATTTGGTTTATAACATTTGCTAGTGTCAGTATTTCTCTATTTAATTTTTGTCTAGATGATATGTTGGTGAGAGTGGAGTGTTGAAGTTTCCCACTATCAGTGGGTGGGAATCAATATGTGATTTAAGCTGTAGTAGTGTTTCTTTTACAAATGTGGTGCCCTTGTGTTTGGGACAAAGATGTTAAAAATTAAAATGTCACCTTGGTGGGTTTTTCCTTTGATGAATATGTATTATCTTTCTTTCCCTGTCTCTTTTAGACAGTTTTGGTTTGAAGTCTATTTTATTAGATATTAAAATGGCTACACCAGCTTGTTTCTTCGGTCCATTTGCTTGAAATATCTTTTCCTAACCCTTTACTCTGAGGTAATGTCTAACCTTGATGTTAAAGTATGTTTCTAGAATGGAGCAGAAGGATGGATCCTGTTTTCACATAGATTCTGTTAGTCTATGTCTTTTTATTGGGAAATTGAGAGCATTGATGTTGAGAGATATCAATCATCAATGGTTCTTGATTCCTGTTACTTTGTTTCTGCTGCTGTTATTGTTGTTATTGTTGGTGGTGTGTTTCCCATTTAATTTTTCTGATGTGAGATTACTTATTTCATGTGTTTTCATGGGTGTTATTAACCGCCTTACTCTTGAAATTTCCTTCTAGGACCTTCTGTAGAGATGGGCTTGTAGATAGATATTGATTAAATTTTGCTTTACCATGGAACATCCTATTTTCATCATCCGTGGTGATTGAAAGTTTTGCTGGGTATAGTAGTCTGGATAAGTATCTGTGGTCTCGTATAGTCTGCAGTACATTTATCCATGACTTTCTAGCCTTTAGAGTCTCCATTAAGAAGTCAGGTGTAATTCTAATAGGTCTGCCTTTATATGTTACTTGGTCTTTTTCCCTTGCAGCTTTTAATATTCTTTGTTCTTAATGTTTGTTTTGTTTTGTTTTTTAAGTATTATGTGTGGAGGGGACTTTGATTTCTGCTCCAATCTATTTGGTTCTCTGTATGGTTTCCTGTACCTTTCTTTATAGGCATGTCCTTTAGGCTAGAAAATGTATCTTCTAAGATTTTGTTGAAAATATTTTCTGTGCCTTTGTACTGTAATTCTTCTTCTTATTCTATACCTATTATTCTTCAGTTTAGTCTTTTCATAGTGTCCCAGAATTCCTGGAAGCTTTGTATCAGTTTTTTTTTTTTTTTAAGATTTAACAGTTTCTTTGACTGATGTATCCATTTCTTCCATTATGTCTTCAATGCCTAAGGTTCTTTCTTCCAAATCTTGTATTCTGTTGGTAAAATTTACCTCTGTAGTTCCTGTTCAAATTCCTAAAAGTTTTTCATTTCCAGAATTCCCACAGTTTG
>PVIU01033002.1:0-12904 GCA_004026605.1 Ondatra zibethicus | reverse complement strand
TGAACTAATGGGAGCGCACCAATCCACCTGGACTGGGACTGAATGAGCATATGATCAAACCAGACTCTCTGAATGTGGCGGCGAAAGTTGGCAGATGGAGAACCCATCAACAATGACACCAGGACCTATCTCTTCTGCATGTATTATCTTTTTGAGAACCGAGTCTTTTTGAATGCACTCCTTCCTAGGCCAGGAGGGAAGGGGGTGGGCCTTGGACTTCCAACAGGGCAGGGCACCATGCCCTCTTTCAAGGAAGAAGGGGGAGGAAGGAGGGGTGAGGGGTAGTGGGAGGGGACCGGGAGAAGGGGAAGAAAGGAAAAAAAATTTTTTTTATCTTTAATTATGTTCTTGAATGGAAAAAATAAAACAAAACAATGTATGGAAAAAAAAGGGACTATCTGTATGTATAAATATTCACTGCACTAAGACAAATCCACCAGGTTCTACATCTCTGAAGAAAAAACAATTAATCAAAAACAAAAGATATGAGTATGAGGACAACTTTAAAAGAAGGGGTCAGAGTGTGGTTAGGATGGGATAAAAGTATTATCAGAATGTATTATTTATGTAGATAAATAACCTGACAAATTTTAGATTTAAAAATTACAAACAGACAAATGATGCTTTGTATACTTATAAGGTTTAGGCAGCTCAGTTACAACTATGTGATAAAACCATAAACCATGAGGTCATGAACACATTAAAACCTAACATTATCTGATATTGCTGTGGGACAGTGTTCTTGTACCCTGTAAAGACTTTTACATGTATTGGTTTAATAAAAGGCTGATTGGCCAGTAGCCAGGCAGGAAGTACAGGTGGGTCAACCAGAACAGGAGGATTCTGGGAAGAGGAAAGTCTCAGTCTGCAGTTATTGCCCAGACACAGAGGAAGCAGGATGAGAAGGCCAGACTGATAGAAGGCACTAAGCCATGTGGCTTACACACATGAGAATTATGGGTTACTTTAAGATGTAAGAGCTAATAAGAAGCCTAAGATGATAGGCTAACCAGTTTGTATTTAGTGTAGACCTCTGTTTATTTCTTCATGACTGAACAGCTGTGACACAAGGTGTGATATTACCCTCTGTCAATATGAGATCAAAGTATATTGAGAATGCCTTGACAATTCGTATCTCAAAGAAAACGATGTCTATGTTAAGTGAGAAATGACTCTGGAAAATTTATTTAGATGGCCTCAGTGTCATTTTATGTTTACTCTTGCTCCTCTGCTGTGTGTTCTTTGTCTTTGTTAAAGAGGATTCATCAGGGGAACATGTGAGTTTTGTAGTATCCTAAATTATATTTTATAGACATTTTGCCTCCTGTAAAGTTTATTATTTATTTTCATTTTTTCTTTATATTTTAGAGCTATATGTAATACATTTAAAGACAAAGAAAATAATCAAATATTTACAAATCTAGAGTTGAGAAATTATGATTTTTCTAATATTTATTTAACTCAAAATGGGGACTAGGAATAGAACTTCAGTCCCCTGCAGGAATAATATGCATTCTTAATCACTGAATCAGCTCTCCAACTCCCTATTTTTAAGAAGGACAGGATAATAACAGGATTCTGAAAGTCATACTTAATGAAAAATTGGTGTTGGAGATCATCCTTATTACTAGCAATAAGAAGTTATACTGTTCCTGAAGGGTTGAAAAATAAAATGATTAAGAAAGAACATATAGGCTTTAATCTGTAGCATAAATAATAAAAACAATAAGACAGATATTGGGGCTCAAGCTGAAGATCAAAAAAGCAAAACAACCAACCTACTAGAAAATTCTTATCTATATATAAAGGCTAGACAACTGCAGACTGAATTCTGAGTCTCTGTCTCCTCCTGTCTCTTTCCCTTTACTGCTGGGATTAAAGGCATATGATTCCTTAATACTGGGATTAAAGGTGTTAGCAACCACCACCTGTATCTGTTTCTGCATTGATCTTGTGTAGTCCAGGATGTCCTTGAATTTATACAGATCTATCTGCCTTTGTCTCCCAAATCTTGCAAGTAAATGTGTGTGAAACCTCTGCCTGACCTCTAGTGGCTTAGTTTTACCTTCTGATCTTCAGACAGGGTTTATTTATTAAAACATATATAAAATATCACTGTAGTTCCCTTTTCGGTCTAAAATAAAAAGAAAGCTATAACTAATATAAAAACTATATACAATTAGTATGATGGCAATATGTAATAAATACATCAACAACGTTTCATTCATTTTCAGTTGACAAATTGAGACAAAATATCCTTATCTATCCTATTTTGTAAGTTCAACATCTTGTTCCTAATTTACTTTCTTTTATAACTTGCTTTCTTCATGTGGTAAACAAGGAAAACTATACCTATAAATATCTAGTTTTCATCTCCCTCAGGGACTCAAGGAGGAAATAATATTAACAGTGTAATCAGGAAGTGCAAGCAAGTGATTTCTGAAAATTTTGAGAAATGAGAATACAGCTGACTGCCTGGACAACCACCCATGGTTCCTTTGCAAAATTGGGCATCCATCTTTTTCCTACAGCCCTAGAATATCTAACAGATTTTTGTAGGAAGTGCAGTTCTTGAAGAAGAAATTTTCTGCATTGCGTGGCAAGGTTTGGCAGTCACTCTCTTTTGGGGGTTGTTTGTCTCATTAGGGTAGTATACTGTCGGCAGTTGTGGCAAGGACACTTTCTTGCCCAGTTGCTTATTTTTGCCACAAAGAAACTCCATGTGGACTTACTTCAATGTCCATCATCTTTTCTGAAATAGTTTGGTGCTGCTAGGAACACACATATCTCATCATCATAAAAATCTATAAAAGAACCTATATTGTTAAAATATCTTAAATTCCCTATTCAGTAAATCTCTGAAGTATGTGAAGATGATTTGTCTATTTAAAATATATCTCTATTTATCCTTGAAAACATACCTAATAAGACTACATGTTTGATTGTAATACATGACTAATTACTAACCTGTATTTCCTTATTATCCTAAAGAGTTGGAAAAAATAACTTTCAAGGACTACAAATTTGCATTACATTATTAAATGAATAGTATAGTTACAATACTTTGAACAAAGTTAGAAATGTATATACACTTTGTTTTAGCAAAATAAATTGCAAATATGTATCAATATACACATTTTTTATATAATATACAAAAATCCAATCCGATGTGAAACATTTAAAACAAGTAATTTGTGTTTTAAATGTAGATTCAATAATATATATTTTCATCTTATCATATCTACTCCCATTTCTTTTATTTTTAATAAAAATAAAAAAATAGTGTAAAAATAATAGCCATGTAAATATGGAAAACAAAGAATCTGGATGATGTATGTTATTATGTTGTCTTTGAATTGTTTGACTGCTGAGGAAGTAGTAACAGCTGCTAAGTGATATTTGATTATGAATGCTGTTGAATTAATTCAACTATATATTTTGAAAATGCCTTGACTTCAAAATTTAAGTCAAAATATATATTACTTTGGAGAAGGGGTTTTGCTTTAGCTTACACAGGAAGTGAGAGGCTATGGAATCATTCTTGGTTAAGAAAAATAAGGTGGCCGGGCGGTGGTGGTGCATGTCTTTAATCCTAACACTCTGGAGGCAGAGGCAGGTGGATCGCTGAGTTTGAGGCCAGCCTGGTCTACAATAGCTAGTTTCAGGACAGGCTCCAAAGCTACAGAGAAACCCTGTCTCGAAAAACCAACAAAAGAAAAAGAAAAAGAAGGTTTGATCAAGGAAAGGAAGATCCCCTGAAAAATCTCCAATTAGAATATATGATCCAGATGATCCAATATTTCATAGCACCTCTGTTGCAGTTTCTTCTGAGTTCTGCACCCAGTACAACTTCACTTCAAGGATATTGATTGATATGTTCAAGTCTCAATACTCAAGGAAGTACTTGACTATAATCCTAAATTTTCTTTGGGTCACCATATAATACTAAGTGCCCCTAAGTAGGAAGTAGAAAAGAAAACTATTCCCACATTCCCAAAGAAGTAGATTGTGGATGTTTGTCTTTTTGTAGTGAGTATGTTGGTTATAAGTTGTTATGGATAATGGTCAGGACAAAAATGTAAAGAAAGGTGATTGGATTCAGGGTTTTTGTTTTAAAAAGAAAAAAGGGGAAATGTTGTGGGATAATGCTCTTGTACACTGTAAAGATTTATCAATCATATTTTTAGCCAAGCAGTAATTATAGGTGTCTATATTTCCTGGGAGAATTCTGGGAAGAGGAAAGGTAGAGGTGCAGTCACCAGCAAGACAGACACAGAGGAAGCAAGATGAGAATGCCTTAATGAGAAAAAGTATGAAGCCATATGTCTAAACATAAATAAGAAATGTGGGTTAATTTAAGTTGTAAGAGCTAGTTAATAATAAGCCTGAGCTAATAGGCCAAACAAGTTATAATTAATATAAGCTTCTATGTGCTTCTTTGGAACTGAAAGGCTGTGGGACCAGGTGGAGCAGAAACTTCAGTGCACATTAATTACAAACATATAATAGAATTTCTAAGGAATTGCTACAGTAAAATATACCTCTATGCCTGGACAGTTATCCCTCCCATGCTACAAGCCACTGTATTATAGTTCTATCTCTACCATTAATATAATTATATATAGTACATCAAGGGGTTTCTCCATATGATCACTTATATATAAGAAGGAAAAATAAAATCTGTATCCTCTCCATTATTTTAGCTCATTCTGAGAACTGACTTGATATAATACAAATCAAATAGACAAACAGAAAAAAACATACAAATATAATAATAAAAGCTATACAAGACTTGGACATAATTTTAAGGAAACAATGCCTCAATGACACAAACAAATAATTTTTTTTCTGAATTTTACCAAACTAGAAACTGTGAAAATGTAATGAGACAAAATTGCCGAAGCTTGGGTATAAAACTGGTTAACTCAATTTGTGTTAATGGATTTCTCTCAGTCTCAACTCTCCTGCTGAAAGAATGTCACTTTGCAACTAGAACTATAGAAAATATGCCATGCATACAAATTCCCCTCCCTTACATTGAAGTAGAATTAAGTTTATTTAAAACTTTCAAGGGCCTGTCTTGAAAAAATTTTTACTCAGGATTCAAAAAGAGATTCTATAACAAGCATAGGGAATACTTTGATGGCCATAGGAAAAGAATGTTCTCTCACACATTCTTTTATTCATGTGATCTTTAATCTTCCCCTATTACAAATTCCCAAACATATATATCCATTCATTAACAACTTGATAGCAATAAAAAAAAGAAAAGAAAACTACAAGGAAGTTTCTCAGGGACACAAGCATTCTTAGCAAAACTTATCAGCTATTTTGTCACTAACTACAGCTACAGCTGTGGGGAGTTGCTAGCCTTTTCTTCAAGGGGTCACTACAGGTAACAAAAGGGGAAAAATAAACTGTTGAGAGATGTAAGGAAAAGGCAAAGAATACATGCATTATTTTATATTTCTTAAGTGTTATTAATGATACCTTGACATTGTTAGTCAATAAACAGTCTTTTCTTATCACCTGAATCTCAGGACCTAAACAAAAACAGTCTAGTGAACAAATTCTGGTACAATGTGTTAATTGCTATTTTGAATCACAGTAGGGAGGTGCTAGTGAAGGAGTCATAATTGTTATTGGTCTAATGCAGGACTATGATGTAACAAGGGAAAATACTTAAAATACCTCCTAATTGTCATAAATCTTTGAAGGACTTATATCTACCAATGTCAGACACCTCAGTTTTGCTCTGTGGATGTTCCTTTTATGGTCTCTGCCAAAGGATATTCCATCTCACCAACCTGCCCTGTTAGTCAGGCAATAGATAGAGAACAGGTTTCAGAGTTTCTCATTGTAAAATAAGGGAAAGCCTAGACTATGAGAGATTCTTTTATATTCCAGGAAGCATAGTGTAGGAAGAAGTCATCCTACCATCAGAACACAGAATAATCATGCGTGACATATGAAAAACACACTGTTAAGGCTCCCAAAGCTGAGTTAGAAAGGAAGCATGTTATCACATAAGAGAATTTGCAGTTAGAAACAGCAAAATACTCAAAAGGCATTATATTTCATGGGCTATGTCTATGTATATTTAACCTCCATCAGACATGAAAATCTCTGGCGGGTTGTCTTCCAAATGCCAGGTGTCATTACTGAAGACTTTATCAAAATTTAAAAATAAATTTTCTATACTGTTCCTATTTTCATATGCAGAAACCTCAAAAGAGTTCTTGTACTAAATTTACCAGTTATGGGCAGAATGTTCTGAATTTCTTTAGTATAAAATCTGGTAGATGCAGTAGAAAGATATGGAAGTTCCTATGTGCTCTAATTTACCAAGTTATTTTATATCTCCAAACAATCAATGTAACATGCAATAGAATATGGAATTATTTTTTGTTCTTGACTGACTATACAAATATATTTTATTTTAAGATAACATAAGTTCTATACTTTCTAGATAAGAATGTTATAATTATATTAAACAGGATGTAAGAAAGATTGTAAATTAAAAATAAATCTGGAATTTGGAATTTAGTACTGAGTAATGAGGAAGGCAGCCATATATAGCAAACAACTTTATTTTTCTTTACTGTTTACAGAGGTATGGCTTATGTTTATCCTTCATTTTGTTGAAAAACAATAGTGTAAAATATACCAGTGATCATATGACAGTTTCAATTTTGTTTTCTATGTTAGGCTGATAGGGACTAGAGATAATTTTAAGAGTCCCATTAAAAACAGATTCTGAAAAATTTTACAGAGGATGATATTTTTACTTGCTTAAAAATATTTGTAAACAACACCCTTCTTTTCCTTAAAGCTTTAAATACTGACTCATGAGCTTTCTTAATATTCTTGGCATAAATATTTAAACTAAAACATGCTAGCAAAATTTATCTTATTTGCATACATATGAAAAGATTCATTCTATCATATGTATTTTGAAGAACATGTTAAAAATTTTCCTAATATGTTTATAACTTCAGATATGCTAGAAACTGTGTACAAAAACTTTTAAGAAGCAATTAGTATCATTCTTCCTTTTATGTATGAGTTAATTTTTTGCTGAGGTAAATAACCTCATCATTATTTAAATAATGTGACTGAAGATGGGAATACATGTTAATTATATGAAAATCTTTGGAAGGAAGATTTACATTTAAATATAAAAAAAACATAAGAGTGACTCTCAGTTGAGAATGCCTTAATTGTATATATTTGTATCTTTCTCTTAATCCTTATACTTAAAATCTTAATGAAAATCACTTTTAGTGAACTAATGAAAAGGATTAAGTTCATTAATTAGAATTTTTTGAAAAGGGAAAGTATAGACTTCTGCTAGTTTAGGAAGAATTAAAAAATATTTGAATACTTCAAATATAATCATGTCTAGTGCTTAGAATTATTTAGGAAATTCTGGGTTCAACAAAGTTTCAGAAAATAGAAATGAATAATACTATTTTCACATCAATTTAAATTGAGTCTCACTGATGATTATGTTACCTTTCTTACAAATAAGCATGATTATGTCTGAAAATTAGAGATATGATAATTTCTTTTCCAATTTTAGTATGAGGATTAGAATAATTCCAGTTGAAAATTGCACATAATGATGTTGATAAGATCTGATTATCTAACATGCTTATTTCTTGCTAGTTAGAGTCTGGGTCATTATATGATCTGATGAGACTTTAATTAGATTTACATTTATCTCAGCAACAAAGTTGCCAGGGACTCCAATGTAGGCAGTTCATGAAAATTACCTATTGTTGGGAAGAAAATATTTAACATTACAAATATATGTATTTTGAAAATATTGCTTGTGTTCCTTAGTCTATGTTAAAATTCACTTAAAATTATGTGAGAGAAATAAAAGAGAAGTGTACTTATAATGTTAAAGATCTGAGGAAAAAAAAACTTCCACTTTAAACACTAACACATAAACTTTAACATTGCAATGAAAGTGTGAAGAAGAATGTAACATTACCAACTTTTACTCTTCAAAATTAAAAGATTTGGCTAGTATTATATAATAAAATTTCTCCCATTTATCCTCAGATTACTAAAGTAGCCATGTGCTCTAGCTTAAGTAGATTCTGCCAATACATTCAGTTTTATTCAAAAGGTGGAAAACAATGAGCCTTCCCTTGTGTTTCCAGCTTCTCACATAGTATGACTCTATTTTTCACTTGTAAATAAAGGATAGTGTAGGCCATACTTCAACTTTTAACTAATAACCAATTACATCGAGATTTGAAATTCAGTGTTGTTAAAATTGTAATAAAATAAGTCATATATAATTATGCTTTGTTAGATGAGAGGAATTTAATAGATATACAGTTAACAATTCATAGAATATAAAGAATTACTGTATTTATATTTTCCATGATCAAATTCACTGTCATGTTTTCTGTAAGAATTAATATCTAAAGTTTTTCTGAGTGATTTTCTTTATGGGTAACAAAACAGTAGTTGACAATGACATGTATCTGTTAAGATTATAGGAATATAAGTGGCTTTAATAGACATTTATTATATGTTTAAAATGACAGTAGTACAATTCACTGAATTTAGTCATACATACATTTGCATATACACATGCAAATATTTGATTATAATAAAATAGCAAAAATTAATTTTAACTTCATAAAACTTAAATAAAGAATAAGTTTTATCTTATATTTGATTCTAGGCTTAGAAACTAAACTTACATCTTAAGACAGGTTTGTGGAGAATCGTTAGATACAGTTCACTTCAAAAGACATACAGTTCACTTCAAAATCAAGCACATAGAAAAGTACATGGGTACAATTACAGAGTGGAGAGGGAAGAGACAACAGCATTCATGTGAGGAAGTTATGACAGACTTGTAGAATAGACAATATGAAGAAATTTGAAGTTAATTATTTCCTAGTACGATGAGGCTACATATAGACAATCATGAATAATGCTATCAAAACAATATTAAATCAAACATGAAATTATTATTGTTGTGCCCAAGTTGAGAGACTCCCAGAGAGACCACCGGAATCCAGTCAAGTCCAGAATGCAAAAGCAAGGTTTAATTCATTCCAGCTAGCGGGGAGTTCTCCCATGCAATGCAGTGATGTAGGGAGAGCTCCCATTTCTAATTTGGGGTTGACATATTTAGGCAAAAACCACAAACCAGGTTTACTTAGGGTCAAGGGTGTTGGTTTAGCTGAGTACAGGGTATAGACTCCTTCTGTAAACCCTCTTCCTCCTTTAAGTGTCTACTTCTGCTTCTGTGCTTGCCCCTTTGCAGTTACTCCTGCTTCTGTCTAGACTACAAAGATGGGTGTCGACAGTTGGCAGGCTGCTAGGAACACTTCATGGTTTACACTTTTGCAGAGATTCCTGTTTTCAACTTGCTCTAGATGTTGCAAAGTTTCTTGAACCTAGTGCCAGATCAAGAAAATTTTTTAAAATTTTTTATGTCCTTACATTTTGAAAATGATTGCTATGGAATAAAGACCTCCTAATAGGGAAACTCCATTCTTAATTTAATGATAAATACTATGTATGGACATTTTCTATTTTAAGTTGAAGAATTCTTCGGTGCATTGATTCTCTCTATATTAGCTTATCTTTTACCTAAGTGTTTCATATTTTTTCATTTACTGTCTTTGTTTTCATTTTTGTTACTAACACATCAAATTTTATGAGTTTGGTTTTCTTTTAGAAGATATTTCTTCTTTTTCCCACATAATGTCAGGTATGAAAAAATAAGTATTGGTATTTATTTTAATATGACCTTAGTGATATTGAAAGACAAATTTTGATAAATAAATGAAGCTATTTACTCTATAATCCATGTCCAAGTAAATTTGAAATTATATTTAATTTGCTTTAAAGAGACATGACCATCTATCCAAATACTCAGCTTTTATTTTTCACAAAATGGATTCTATTAAATGACAATTCACTCTGTTTTGAATGTATTTGTTTGGCTCTATAACACCTAACCTATGGTTATTTATTGAATGGTTCACAATGTTCCATTCTGTTCTGAGTGCTGTAGAAAAGATCAAAGTCCTGTCCCAGACAGATTAAATGCTCAACATTTCCAAATACATAAGAATTACTTATGTATATGTTTCTTTATTTACATTTTTCATAAAGTTTAAATCTAAAATGTTTCTTCAATATACCAATATCCTATTAGTGGTTCTTTGAAGTAATTAACACTAACCTTATTAATTATACATTATTGTTAATAAAAAATTGAGCTTATATTTACCACATTCTGACACAATGAAAATATTTTCAGAATGTTATCTGACCTCAAAAATTAGGAATACAAAATAAAAAAGTTCTTTGATTTTTAATAAACAAATTATTCTGATCAGCTAACAAATTTATGTAGCATACATTGATTCAGATTTATTGTGCTTGTAACATTCAATTGGCTAACATTAAGCATCCTTAATGTAAGAGATTTAAAAGAAAATGAAACAAAATAAAAAGATCAAACATGAAGTGTTCCAGAAAATAATGAAGAACTACCAACATGACTCAGTCAGTGAGAACTTGCCATGGAACTGAGGGCTGTGGGTTCACAGGTGGCCAGTAAGCACTGCCTGCATTTCCATGCTTCACAACACAATTTCTTTTCCCAGGTAATAACTGCATAATTCATTCCACAAGAGGACACTTTGATTCCTGAATGGAAATATATGGCTTGTCCAAATTCTTTAAAAATAAATTTATGATGGTTTAAATGTATTTGATTGCCAAATATAGACATCTGAAGTCAGGTGAATATTTTATAACTTTCTGTCATACAATCATGTATTGATACCAGTAAACTGTTTACAGTATTCACAGAGATAGTGTTTTCTTACTTAAAATTTTAATGAAAATATAATATCTTGACCTTAGAATTAAAGATATTTTACTCTGGCTCAAGAACATATTTCTCTGTAGAAAACTTTGTACATACATAACATCTAAGCTTTCCAGTGTATTAATATTATTGCTTAGTGCGGGGAACCAGAGAGGATATCAGAAATATTTTCAGTTACTTGTAGGTGGAGATTGCTTTTTCATTCCCAGATGTCCAGACATGAAATAAATACACAGAAACTATATTAATTGCAATACTGTTTGGCCCATAATTAAGTATATTTCTAGTTAGTGCTTACATCTCAAATTAACCCATATCAATTATTTCATATTTTACCACAAGGCTCACGGTTTACTGGTAAGGTTCTCGGGTGTCTTTTTCCTTTGGCAGCTTCATGGCATCTCCTTGTCTCCAGCTACTTTTTGTATCTATCTGCTTAGAATTCCTGCCTTGTTCTGTTCTTCCCTGCCATAGGCCAAAGCATCTTTGTTCACGAACTAATGGAAACAAAACACATTCACAGCATACAGAGGAAAATCCCACATCAAGTTACTTGGTACTGTTTTAGTTCTTTATATTACAGCACATGTTTCTGAAAATCCAAGGACAGCATGATATACCAAGTTCCAGGCTAACTGGAGCTACAAAATGAGACCTAGTCAAAATGAAAACAAGAGGAACAAACAAATGAATATAGTTGATTAAAAAAGCATAACATTATACAGAGTTTTGTGGTATTATGAATGCATTGTTCATGCAAATTAGTCTGAACAAAAATCTCCTCAAACATTTATATTTTCTTTTCCTCTTTGGTCTTTTTTCTTTCTTTTCTCCTTTCTTAGTTCTCTCTCTCTCTCTCTCTCTCTCTCTCTCTCTCTCTCTCTCTCTCTCTCTCTCTCTCTGTCTGACATACTCTTTCTCTCTCTTTTGAAATTGCTTTGTAGACCTATCTGGTTTTGAATTCATAGAATTTCTCCCACTTCTGCCTCCCAAGTGCTTGAATTAAAGGCATGAACTGATGAACTTTACCCAGTAAGCCATAACCTTGTGACGATACACAGATTAATGGAGATGGGTTAAAATAAGATGTATGAGTTAGCCAGAAATAGGCCTTATCTATTGGCAAAAGAGTATTGCAAATAATATGGTTTCTGTGTGGTTATTTGGCACTAATCAGCTGGAAAAAACAAGGAGCCTCCTACAACAAACCAGTATTCCTGGCCAATATTTTTCATTTCTTAAACATTTAATAATATTTTGTTTTAGTTGTAGGTGAAAATTAATTTTGTCTAGAGTTAAGTGAATCTTATTTATCAGGTAATTACCTATATTCTACATAAAACAACGGAATCCATCAAATTTTATTTTATTTTTTTTCACATTTAATTTTTTATTATTGCATTATAAATAGTACCATTCAAAATTTCCACCTTCTCTGCTCCTCCCATTTCCCTCCCGCTTCCCCACTCCCCCTCCCATTTTCCCCTCCGGTCCTAAGAGAGGGCAGGTTACCCTGCCCTGTGGGAAGCCCAAGGCCCTCTGGCCTCCATCCAGGCCTAGGAAGGTGTGAATCCAAACTGACTAGGATCCCAAAAAGCCAGTACATGCAGTAGAATCAAATCCCAGTGCCATTATCATTGGCTTCTCAGGCAGTCCCCATTGTCAGTCATAGTCAGAGAGTCTGTTTCGATCACATGCTCGTTCAGTCCCAGTCCAGCTGGCCTTGGTGAGCTCCCACTAGATCAGGCACACCATCTCAATGGGTGGACGAATCCCTTGCGGATCTGACTTCTGTGTTCATCTTCTCCCTCCTTCTGCTGAAAAAGCAGTTGACAAAATTCAACACCCCTTTATGATAAAGGTCTTGGAGAGATTAGGGATACAAGGTTCATATCTAAATATAATAAAAGCAATATACAGCAAGCCAACAGCTACCATCAAATTAAATGGAGAGAAACTCAAAGCGATTCCACTAAAATCAGGAACAAGACAGGGCTGTCCACTCTCCCCATATCTCTTTAATATAGT
>PVIU01033001.1:0-12915 GCA_004026605.1 Ondatra zibethicus | reverse complement strand
CAGAATGAATCCACAGCCTCTCATTTCCTGTGGAAACAAAAGCAAAATCTCTTCTCCAAAGTAACATACCTTTTGACTTCAATTTTGAAGTCAAGGTATTTTCAAAATACCTATCTTGGATTAATTCAGCAGCATTTATAAGCAAATATCTTTTAGCAGCTGTTGCTCCTTCCTCAGCATTCAAACAATTCAAAGAGAGAATAATAACATACAGTATCCAGATTCTCTGTTTGTTTTCCATCTTTATGTGGCTTTACTTTAACCTCTATTTCTTTTATTTTTACTTTTAGTTTTTGAGACAGGTTTTCTGTGTATCTTTGTCCTGGAACTCCCTCTGTAAACCAGGCTATCCTTGAACTCACAGAGATCCGCCTGTCTCTGCCTCCCCAGTGCTGGGATTAAAGGTGTGTGCTACCACACCTTGAACTCACAGAGAACTGTCTGCCTCTGCCTCCCAGGCATTGGGATTAAAGGCGTGTACCACCACACCTTGAATTTGCAGAGGTCTCTCTGCCTCTGCCTCCCCAGGGTTGGGATTAAAGGTGTGTACCACCACACCCAACAACTCTTTCTTTTTTAAGAACCTTTTTCTTGCATATTTTTAACACAGTGTAGACCATTTAGAGGTTTTCTTCATCTTTGAATCTCTCTTTACTGTATATCTCTCCCTTTCTGACCACATGAGTCTGCAATTTGCCAAGCAATACTTAGAGGATAGTAAGAGGCTTGTGCCGCATTCCCGGTGCCTGGCTAGTTTAAGCCCCGAAATAATTACACAGAAACTGTATTCACTTAAATACTGCCTGGTCCATTATCTCCAGCCTCTTATTGGCTAACTCACATATTAATTTAACCCATTTCCATTAATGTGTATCGCCACTTGACTTACCGGCATGAGTCTAACCAGCATCCGTCTCGGGCAGGAAAACCATGGCTTCAGCCACACTGCCTTCTCTCTCCCAGCATTCCGTTCTGACTACTCCACCCACCTAAGGGCTGCCCTATCAAACGGCAAAGGCAGTCTCTTTATTCAACCAATGAAAGCAACAGAAATACAGAAAGACCTCCTACACCACATTAGGAACTCTTGTGCTGTCTTATTTTAATACCGGTGCCTTCCTTGCCTTGCTTCTTTAAAAGAACTAACAATTGGCCCTTTAATCAGCTGTCAATACTGAAACAAAATTACTTGCACCCATTATCATTATCAATCCACCCTCACCACTCAATTTCTTACCTCTTGGCCAGCCTTCCGAGGGCGACCTCTCAGGGGTCCCCTACTTCCCGATCTCGCTGATGGGCCTCTGACTTTAATTCCTGATGATCCCAGCAGTGCCTTCAACTGTAACACCCAATTCTATATTGCCCTCTCGATACAGTTCGCGCGCTACTGTATCGTATGTGAGCCGGGCAAGGACCTGGAGATTGAAAGAACACACAAGAGACCTGGGTCATTTGAAAGGAGATCAGCCGAATGCCCTTTATTCAACCTTGGGGAAATCTTTACCTACCTAGCTTCTGCACAAGGAATTCCCCCCAGGCAGGTGGGAAATTGCCATACCCAAGATGGAATAAACAATGCCCTACAGCTAATCACCAGGTGGGGGCAGAGGGAGCACAAAAACAAACAAAATGTTTTAGCTGGCTGACCAGAAACTGTCCTCAAGTAACCCCAGGAGCAAGGGGCAGATCAGGCCCTACAAAATAACAGACTTATCACTACCTGGGTGCCTACCCTGGGACTTTGTGACCTGATGGCTTCTCTGGGGTTAGTGGTCATAGGTTTTCAGCTGTTCTACAGGATAGCATTGAGCTTTGGCTGTCAGACTCAGAAGGTCTCAAACATTTTCCTGTGGAGAATGAACTTGGGAAAATTGATCTACCTTGGCTTAGGTAGAGTAGGGCAGTCAACCCCAAAGTGTCCTGTTTGTCCACAGTTTGGTTAGACAACCTGGTGGCAGGCAAGACATGTTGTAGTATAGCTCATTGGTTTAGTGTTCCTACAATCTGGGTAGAATATCTGTGCCTCATACTCTTTGGAGGCCTTAGGGTTGCCAGTAGGATCTGGCGTTTCCATCTGTCATGGAAATCTTTTTTTTCACTAAAAATTTTAAGCTCTTTTTCACTAAAAAAAATTTAAATGCCATATTCAGTAGAAATCTGAAGAGTTTGAGTACCATAATCTGTTAAGTGTACCCAATTTTAAACAAAATTTTGTTTTTAATTATGAGGTTTAGATTTACCCTTGTAAACACATGTAGGAGACAAAATAAAGCCTGGTATTATAAATGGACTATGTATGAACTTAGCATGACTATAAGCATAGTTCTGAGAACATTAAAGAATTTCATCCGTTATGAGGTGGCTGACTATTAACTTGTGTATCTTAATTATCTTTAGCAGTTTACAAGAAGTTAGTAGCTATTATAAGATTTGAATTTTACAGCTTTATCTTTGTTAAATTTATGCATTAAAAATTGAGTTGATGATTTAATTGGAGGTTCTTTAACATCAAAATAAAACACCATAAATATAGACTACAGAGAAAGTGGGAACTTTGTTAGACCATAAATACAGTCCACAGAGAGACTGGTAACCTTTTCTGATCCTTTTATAGTGTATCATTACAGAATATCAGTGTTTTGTGTGACTCAGGTTATCCAAATAGTTAAAGTTTAACAAAGTTAACAAAGACAAAGAGGTTAGGCATTTTAAGTCAGTTACTTTTAATTTTAGTAAACCTTAGGAGTTATAAACCTTAATTATCAAATATGTATTATTTATCAAACATACATTGTTTCTTATTTAAAATTTCTAGAAGTCTGGTATTGAACACAACTGGCAAAGTCATAAGTAGTTAGACATATATTTCTAAGTCAGCTTTTTAAAATTTGAGTAGACCTTAATACCTTAGGAATTTATAAATATTGATTATATTTAGTCATAAAAATTCATCCTAATTCAAAATTTTTTGGAAACCTAATGTTGTCTTCTTAGTCTAAAAAAAAAGGAGCTACTAATCATCAAGCAGAGGACTCAGTAGGACTAAGAAGTTTTATAATTGTTGCTTTAGTTGCTTTATATCACATGGTCATCTTAACCAAGACTGTGGTTTAGTTAAATGGCATGTACCTCTTAACCTTAGTAAAGATGGCTGCCATTCACATGGTTGTTTCCATCCTAATGAGGTCGTCAGCCAAGATGGAGGCAAGTTACAAGGTTGCTATTTAAAAACATCTGTTTTCCTAGTAGATCTATTTCTTTTTTTTCTTTTCTTTTCTTTTTTTTTTTTTTTTTTTTTTTTTTTTTTTTTTTTTTTTTTTTTTTGGTTTTTCGAGACAGGGTTTCTCTGTAGCTTTGGAACCTGTCCTGGAACTAGCTCTGTCGACCATTCTGGCCTTGAACTCACAGAGATTTACCTGCCTCTGCCTCCCAAGTGCTGTGATTAAAGGCGTGCGCCACCATTGCCCTTCTTGTAGATCTATTTTTTTAAACCAAAGTTGAATCCAGGATACACACACACACACACACACACACACACACACACACACACACACACACACAAGAGTTGAATTACATATACTATTCTGTAGCACATTAAGATTACCTAGGTGTGCTGGTTTGAATGTAAATGGGGTGTGGCCTTGATACTGGGGTCTGCTTTTAAGTTTCCAGATGTTTAGGCCATGCCCATTATCACTGTCTTTTCCTGCTTCTTGCTGATGCAGGTGTAGAGGTCTCAGCTCCTTCTAGCACCATGTCTTCCACCATGTCAGCATGCTTCTTGCCATGTTGACAGTGAACTAAACCTCTGAACTGTAAGCCACGCCATTAAATGTTTTCCTTTACAAGAGTTGCCATGTCATGGTGTCTCTTTACAGCAAGAGAAATCCTAGCCAAAACACTAAGGTATAGACTTTTTTTTTTTACTATCAAATTTTAGAGATTATTTTAAACCACACTTAAAGAACTTATAAATCCTGAGGCAAAGAATGTCCTTGAATAAATAATATTCTTAGAAGATTTCATGAGAACACAGTATGAAAAAATCATAGGGATAAGAGCCTGTTGGGAGTGTAGAACAGAGAAAGTTTAGATCTAAGAGATTTTGGGATCATTTGTTTGTGCAGTGGCAGAGGTTGTTACCATATGAGAGAATTTAAAAATTGAGTGTGTCCATTTTGGCCAGTGAGCTGTACTGAGGCCAGTCTGTTTGCAGTAAGACGAAGCGAGGCTTTAATGAAGTCTTTGAGTTAGAGGAGAAAAGGAGGAAGGGTCTCAAAACAAACTCTGCCATAGCAAGGGTTCCAATAAGCTCCAAGAGGGAGCTAAGAGACAGAGAACAATGTAGACAAGGAGGAAAGAGGAACAAGCAGAAACTCTACCTGAGGGAGGGTTCTAGTATTGTAGAGGCTACAAGGGTGTAGAGAAGTTGAGCTACTCTGGGGAGGGAGTCTGAGAGACAGGGACACACAGTTACAGAGGCTAGGAAGGACTTAGGAAGCTGCAGTATTTAGCAGACAGCTCCTCGTGGGAGGAGGCAAGGAGAGGATCATAAGCCCAGGAGGACAAAGAGAAGGAGCTGCAGGGACTTCCAGGATGGAGCTGAGAGGGACAGGGTCACAAAGTATAGGAACACTTCCCGAGGGAGGACTCCTATAAGAATAGGAGGGCTTAAGGAAGTGGCCAGTCAAGCAGCTCCAAAGGGAAGGGGAGGAGAGGAGAGGAAACTCCCAGAGGGAACTGCAAGCTTGTCTGAGGGGGCAGACAGGAACAGGTTTCAGTATAGGTCCAGGAGCATGTAGAGAAGCTGTGGGACGTAGCAAGCAGCTCCTGGGTGGGATCCTTGAGGAAGTTCCAGGAAGGAGCTGAGAGAGGTTATAAGGGAGCAGAGGGGTAAGTGTCGTGATGACAAGAATTCCAATCCTGAGTGTGCCCAAGCAGACCGACTTGTCAGGAAGAATTGTCCCAAATTATAGAGTAAGGGTGTCTGTTTCTATGTGATCAGAGTTCGACAGCTTGAGACGTGCTGGCACACCGATGTGGCTTTTGTAGTAAAAGTAGAGAAGACAGGCAGCTCTTGGCAACACATACCTGCTACAGGGGGAGAGATGGGGGAGAGATGAGTTGTTAGAGCAGGTAGAGGAGGAAATGGGAAAAGGGGGTATTCTAATGGAGGGAGAAGATTAAATATCCTATATTCTTTTCATGGTTTTGAAAAGTTCAGGAATTAGTTGAAAATAGGCATTTGGCTTACAGCATTTTGAATAGTATTTCTTGCTACAGTTCTAAAGTCTAGACTGGAATGATTGTTAATAGATCATCTGTTTTTAGCTAAGTGTTAGTCTGCTAACACTTTAAAATGGTTCACTTTGATTTATCTCTAGGAAAGCTTTTAGTCTTGCTTTAAGCAACGATGTTGGAGCCTGTAAACAAGATGTGGCAGTTACTCCTTCCTTGTAGCTGGGATAGCTCAGCTCTGGTGCTCATGTGGGTTGTCTGTATTGAGGCTCTGGACTTCTGTTATCATAATTCTATAGAATGAAAAGATGGAAGAAATAGTTTACATATTTTTTCCTCTGTTGTTTATTTTACTGCATCATCAATTGAGAAATGAAGGTTCAGTCTTTGTATAACTTAATGATATTCAATAAGCATACATACATATTTTGTATTCCATAAAGGAATAAGGTGACCCTGTTTGTAGGCCTTATGGTCTGAGTGAAAATGAATCTTGTTTATGAATGATGTGCACTTATCACAATAATACTACCATTATACCTTAAGTCTTGTTTACACCTTTGGGGTTTGAATATTTTCACTGCTAATAAATCTGAACCCTGCGATGAATGAATCAATTTTTGGAATTAATCATTGGGTGCCAAGTCTATTGAATAACTTGGGAAAGCAATTTGGGTTGTTAGTGCTTTTGGTTTATTGTTTATGACTCACAGTATGTTAGCCAAAAAGTTTTTGAGATAATGAAACCAATTTTCTGAGCAACAGTTAAGCCCATGTCATATTCAGTTGCTTGAACAATGAGCCAAATTGACTTCTGATCCTCATGGAATGCCATTATTGTGTCATTGAGATCAAATATTATCATCTCTGCTGATTTTGAAGTGGATGCTCTCTTGAGTTTGGACTACAGTAAAGTTTTCCATTGCAATTTTTTTTTCAGGTTTTAAAATATTTTTAGCCGGGCGGTGGTGGTGCACGCCTTTAATCCCAGCACTCGGGAGGCAGAGGCAGGTGGATCTCTGTGAGTTCGAGACCAGCCTGGTCTACAGAGCTAGTTCCAGGACAGGCTCCAAAACCACAGAGAAACAACAACAACAACAAAAAAATTAATACTACCTATACCAGTTTTCTCAAATGGCATTTCTCCCAGTTAGTAAACAGATGTTAGAGAACAAGTTGTAATTTTTCTTTACCTCTAGTGTAGGTGTTTAGAATGTTTCTAATTTGTTTATTCTCTGTAGTAATTAATTGAATCAAATTATTAATAGTGTTTTTATCCAATGAGGAAACAAGCTTATGGAAGCTGAGACTTAATTTGATGCATCAAAGATAATAATAAAGATTAAAATCTCAACTATCTGATATGGTAATTTGTGTTTATTATATAATGCTGTAGTATAGGTGTCAGGTATATTTAATTTTCCTACAGGAATATGAAAAGTAAGAGGTTTCGTTTTGTTTTGTTTTTGGGGGGACGTTGCTGGGAATTAAATCCTAGGATCTTGTGCACTGAAGCAAGTACTCTAAAGAGCTTTTTTTTTTTTTTTTTAATATTTTCTGACTGGAGAGGTAGCACAGCTGGTAAAGCGCTTGCGTACAAGCACCTGAGTTGGATTTCTAGCACATGCGAAAAGCCTGATTCAGTGGCATGTGCCACTAGTCTTAAAGGGGAAGTGAGAATGGATTGCTAGGCTTGCTGGCCAACCAGTCTAGCAGTTGTTGAATTCTGTTCAGTGAAAGATCCTGTCTCAAAAAATAAGGTGTTGAACAAGTGAAGAAGATACTTTGTAGTGCTATTTCATTTGGATTTTAATAAATAAAGCTTGCCTGAACATTAGAGAGTAAAACAGTCCCACTGGTTAGCCTTACAGGCAGTGGTGACACACACCTTTAATCCCAGAATCCACACTAGTTTGCCATAGAAACCAGGCAATAGTGGTGCACGCCTTTAATCCCAGCCCTAGAGAGGACCATAAGATGGGAGGAGACAGCTCTCACTCAGTCTTATTCGGAGATTCTTGGAGGCAGTGTCGCCGTTTTTTGGACTGAAGTAGAGCTAAGAGCCAGGGTTGGCTGCTATGCTTTTCTGACCTTCAGATTGAACCCCAATATCTGTCTCTGGGTTTTTATTAATTGTGCTACAATACTTGGCATTTATCTCTAGACTTCATACGAATGCACACACATACACACTTCTCTCTCTCTATATATATATATATACACACACACCACAATTATAAATTAATTTGTATATTTTTATTTTATCCATAATGAAGTTTCTGTTTGTTACGTATTTGTTGTATTTCATTTGTAATGGATGTCTTATGTGTTTGTGACTTGAAGTGATTATTTAAGTTTTAGGAATTTTTATGTCGTTTCCATTGAATTCTAGAATTTATTGTTATTTGGCTAGGTAAGATAAGTGGCAACTAATTTTAATTTTCTGAGAAATGAAATGTGAAAGGATTTGCTGAGATTCCAGTTACCTGCTGTCTGTCTCTACTGTAGGTTGATGACAGCTTCCCTGAAAATGCAAGCATTTTTGGAGAGGGGGGGCCAAATAAAAATGTTGGTTTTTAGCTGAGAAGACAGACTATATGCCAGAGATAATGTGTGTTCCCAGCCCAAATGTAACCTTCATTTGTAGAGGATGCTTTGCCTCTTTATTTTTACTATTGTGACCATGTGGGCCACATAAATAATTCAGATCTGATAGAACCCTGCTCTTGTCACATCCAGAGGACTTTTCAGATTTACGTGCTCTTTTTTTCTACTGGTAGATATTATAAAATTTCCTTTGTTGTGGAATAATCCTAGAACAAACATGGGCTGTACTTAGAATTCCAGGAGTTGTTAGGGAAAGTTAGAAAAGGGACTGGTGTTTATTGTATATTTTCTGTGACTTAACACTGCCAGAAACTTTTAGAAACTGTGCCTCAGCTTCCTAACAAATGTTACATTAAATTTTCACATACAACCTTTTGAAAGCTCAAAAGGAAGTATGGTATGATGAACATATAGCCCATTCATCCTGTCATATTCTAAAGTGTATCTGCCCTTTGTTTCTTGTTTCTGAGACAGAGTACCATGAAGCATAGACTGTCCTCAGACTCCCCATGCAGTCAGGGTTAACAGTGAATTCCTGATCTTCTATTTATACCTCTCAAGTGCTAAATTTGTAGGACTACACCACCATTTCTTGCTCACTTAAATATTTTTAAAAAATTATGTGTGGGGTGTAGGTGTTTTGCCTGCATGTAATATTTAAAAATTTGAGCTAGGATAAAGACTTTAGTTGAGATAGGAACTTGAGCTTAGATGCTAGTACATAGTATTAGGCCTTCCTTGAACAAACTTAAACCATTCTCCCCCAGCCTCATTAAGTTTTTTGAGTCAGGGTCTCATTAGTCTAAATTGTCCTTGAACTTGCTATAGCTAAGGATGACCTTGGACTCTTGATCCTCCTCTTGACTCCACTTTGCAAGTACTGAGATTATAGCCATGTGCCACTTGGGTTCCACTTACTGTTTTTAAGTGTAGGTAGGGAGATTGTGTGGTCCCCACCTCCAGCCAGGTGGTAAACCTGGGTGCGTCAAGGAACAAAGCTTTCCACGTCCTGGGTCTGCAGTGGGAGGACTAGGAAGATCCTTAGTGGGCAAGAGAAGGACCTCTGTGGGTTAAGATGTAGCTGTGGAATTAGAGTCCTTGGTTGGTGGTCGAAGTAGTGCACAAAAGAACATTCTGGTATTTATATATAAGCCACAAGAGTGCTGATGCTGGCCTGAGCTGAACCTGGGTATGAAGTCTTGGTCCTTATCATTTCTTTAGGAAGGAGATGGTGTCAGAAGGTAACCCAGGGTGAAGTGAGGATCTCCATAGGGAGAGGCAAGCCTTCTTGATTGGAGCTGGCACTGACTTACTGCAGTAGTGTAAAGTTAGCTTGGTTGAGAGAATGATGTTTTTGTTTTTGTTTTGTTTTGTTTTGAGACAGGATTTCTCTGTGTAACAGCCCTAGCTGTCCTGGTACTTGCTCTGTAGACTAGGCTGGTCTCTAATTCACAGGTGCCTCTGCCTCCCGAGTGCTGGGATTAAAGACGTGCATAACCACCGCACCGCCCAACAAGGATGGATTCTTTCAGATAAGGTTACAGCATATTCTGAGCCAAACTGTCTTGAGGGCCTTATTATTTTACTTTATAGACACATTTTGCACTGAAGTAGTGATTACATTGAATTTTTTTTGTTTTTTTCATTTTTTAAAAAGCATTTTAGTGTACTCAGACTTCCTACTAAAAACCACAAGCATATAGTGTGTGCCACTAATGCAGTCTATGGGGATTTCTTCCTGCTCCAGTCTTCCTGAACTGAATGTGTTACTTTTGTATCTTGTGGCTGCTTGTGGTTTCCCTCCCCTAGGTTGTGTTTTGTGTCTTTTTTCTTTCTCATTTTAAGTAGCACTCATCACCATACCCCCACCCCCACCCCAGCTGTTAGCTGTTGAGTTCTTTCACTTGATGAATTTACCCTGTATTTTAGTGAGTTGGTTGGTTTTTTGACTGTTTTCTGTTTCTTTGTCCTCTTATTTTTAATCCTAGACTAAAAATAGAAAAGGTGTAAACTGAAATCTACCCTTGAAGATTCTATAAGGTAGATTAATTGGAACTTCATGTTTGTCGAGTTGGAATGTTGAAGATATAAAAGCAGAATTTTATTTCCCTTAAGCACCCACCTTCTATAGGTTTCCTAATACTCCTACTGAGTTATCAAATTCCTTGCTTCTATTATCCCCAAAGCTAATTATTGTCATTAGAGAACATTTGAGATCCATAGGAAAATATTATCCATGTGACTGTGCTGTGCCTGCATCACACAGAACCCCAGACACGACCAGAGCTGGAATCTGATGCAAGTGCACTGGTGTTTGCTGGCTCCAGCGAGAGTGGCCCTGAGGCTTCAGCGTGTAGCACATTTTAAAGGGAGGCACAAGCCTTGGTGTTGGGGAAAAGCATAGAACTTTTGAATTCGTTGGGAGAAATTTTAAAACAGTGACTGTTAGCATAAAGGAATATCAAAACAGCAGTTACTCAGATTCCTTCAAGGACGTTTGCAGCAAGCAGATATTGTTTGGACACCCTCCAGAGGGTCACTTTGACCATGTGGTACAGTTTCTTGGGAATGTTTATGACTTTGCTGGGATCCATTAACCCCCTTAGTTAGGTCCTGTCTTAAATGGAGTTTTTCCTCAAAATGGAGTTTGTTCTGCTCCTTCAGCTGTGTTCTACCTGTCTGATGTCCCTAGCAGCATATTTAGTAAATGCTTTGACTTAAAACTTTATTCTCCGACCATAAAGATTTATGTACTTACATCTTTACTGAAACTTGTTATTCAGGAAAATTTAAATCTGTGTCCCCAGACCATGCACTCATATTTGGATCAGAATAAACAGTCTTGTATTCCCATTGAGGTGAGAGCCATGCATAGAATCAACACCAGTAAATGCAATACAACTTTGGAGCAAATACTAAAAGCAAAAAGAGTAACTGATACCTTGTATGTCTTACATAATAGATAAAAATTAACTAAAAAAGGATTAAACTACCAGAAGAAAGTTTTTGTGATTTTTGCATTTAGCAAAGGACTTTTAGATATGATACCATAAAATACTCACCAAAACAGCAACGAAGGACAAATAAAAGAAAGGGGTAGGCAGATATGGTGTGTCATGCCTATAATCCTGAAACTGGGATTGACTGACTGATTTTGCTAAAGGAAACTAAAAAGCATGATGAAAGCCTTCATCTCTGTCTTAATTTTGTGTCTGTCTGTTTTCCCCTTTGGCTCAGATTCTTGATTGACACTAAGTCGTTTCATCTTCAAAGCATAAAGCACAAATCATTCTGTTAAATCATTTTTGATTCTGGGAAAAGCATATCCTGGGGGCTCAGCCTTTCCCCAGGGCATTCATCCAAGAGTGTGAATGGAGCTAAAATTTTCACTTTCTAGGAGTCAGGTCTGTCTTCTCAGGTGATAACAGAGTTTAACACTAATAACTTATAGACCCTCTTGCAGCTAAGGCAGTGACCAAGGTGATCAATCACACCTAACCAAGATTTCTTAATTTTGCATACTTCTTGTTTTTTGTCTCAATTCTCCTTTTAAGCCAAACTCATGTCAGTTCCCCAAAGATGATCTTAGTAAGTGGACCGTGTATGCATTTCTTTTCTCTTTGGTCACATTAAGAAATAAATCTTTTCTCTCTGCTTTTTAATCATTATTCTCAATTTGCATATTGGGTATGGCTAACCTTTTCTGTTGACTTTTGTCTTAAAAATTCTAGTTTCAGTTCCACCACTTGGGAGGCTGAGGGAGGAGGATTGTCCTGAGTTCCAGTCTAACCTGGGCTTCAGAGTGACACCCTGTCTAAAAAAGAAAAAAGAGAAAGAAAACAAAGATAGCCTTTTGAAGGCAGCATGGGTCCCCAGCAGCTCTGTTGGATGTGGCTTCAGAAAGTTCAGCCAGGGTTCTTGCTCCTGCTGTGTCTGTTCAAACCATTGCCATCTGATCTGGAAATATTAGTAGAACATGTGCCTGCTTGTAGCTTCCATCTGTACACAAAAGACATAGGCTTTATCATGTCAGAATAAGTGACCTCCCTAATTCAGGACCATCCAGCCATTAAAAGAGAATCTTGCATCTCTTTGAACATAAAATAAAAATTTGAAAAAAAAACTTTAAAAAAGATAAGTTGAACTTCTCCCAAAGTCTAACTGCTCTTTGAAAGATATTTGTGACATAAAAGATAAGTCACAAACTGGCAGATAGTGTTTGCAAATTTCTTAGTTGAGAAAAGACTTACCCATATTATATAAAAGTCTTTCAAACTCAACAAGGAGAAAAACATCAGTTTAAAAATGGAATGAGGGACTGAAGAGATGGCTCAGCAGTTAAGAGCACTGACTACTCTTTGAGAGGACCTGGTTTCAATTCCCAGCACACAGGCAGCTCACAACTGACTATAACTAGTTCCAGAGGATTAGATAGATGCCCTCATACAGGCATACATACATGTACACAAAACACATAAAATGAAAGTAAAGAAATCATTTAAAAGCTGGAAGGAATGCCAGACGTTTTCGTAAAGAAGATGTTTCTGTTGTGTCTGTGATCAGGGGTGGAGCTGAAAGCATTCTGTGGACTTACTTATGCTTTAGAGCCATTTCTAATGTTTGTGAGGACGCAAAGAGATAGACTATCACATGTTACTGTTTAGACATTTTCCCAGAATCGAGTGTACTTATATGACCTACTTTTGGTGTACCTATAAGTGAAATAAAAAATTCACACAGAAATTTGTATAGGCTTTTTTTTTTAACTTGCCGTCTTTTGTCTTCTCTTCCCCTTTTCCTTCCTTTTTCCCTCGTTCACTCTCCTCCTCCTCTTCCTTCTTCTCCTTCTTCCAAAGGACGTGGAAACTGTTCCAATGTCTCTGACTGGTGGAACAGTACCCATCAGTCTCTACACAGTGGAACACTACCCATCGGTCTCTACACAGTGGAACATTACCCATCAGTCTCTAGACAGTGGAACACTACCCATCAGTCTCTACACAGTGGAACACTACCCATCAGTCTCTAGACAGTGGAACATTACCCATCAGTCTCTACACAGTGGAA
>PVIU01033000.1:0-12916 GCA_004026605.1 Ondatra zibethicus | reverse complement strand
TCTTCAGCAAATAATTATACAACTTAGTCAGATAGGATAGTTATGATCAAGAGAATGGAGATGATTATTGGTAAGAAATTCCATGGCTTCTGTGCATCTTTTTAGTAGCAAATTTTCCTGGCAGTGCAAGGTGTTCTACAGATTATATTTTAGCACCTTTGAAATATGTTAAGCTCATATTTCCCCAGGACAGAGTTCACAGGTATTTAAAAGTAATAGTTGTTCTTATATGGTTTCCTTGAATAGGAGAAAAAAAGGTTGATTAAAAAATATTTTAAACATAGCCTGTCTGTTTAGACATTACATAAATATGAGAATAGTTACAGGTGATTTGAGAAAATACTCATTTTCATTTTAAGTATACTTATAACTTATTTTATATGCTGTCTCTTTGTTTAGAAAGCATGTTGCTATGCTGACCATCAGTCTTCCAAGGGACAGGATTTCAAGCATGTGCCATCAAGCCCAGCCTGAATTTTATTTTGTATTTTAGTTGTAGCCATGATGTCATCGGTAAAAGTTTATTTACGTCACAGAATGTATTTGGTATGAATTAACTGATACCTGTGATTACATTCAAACTATGGACAGAAGTAGAAAAAAATTGGGGAGAGAAAAGGATATATCATAGCTGTCCATTTGCTGATCTTTACCAAAGCTCATTGAAGAAGTCAATTAATGGAAATATTACAAGATTCTTTAGTTGTATTATTTTAATTTTTCCATATATGAGCAAAAAGTATAGGTTTAGAAGTCAAGATGTATTGTTTTTATAAGCATTTTTTTATCACTTCAGTCTATCACATGCATACCCAATACTACAATTCATATCACGCTCATCTTAATCTTGATATTTCCTTAATATTAACAATCAAAGTAATACTATCAGTGGAAGAAGAACCAAGCCATCTTCCTGTCTTTTCTTTGATATTAAAGCTGTCCTCCTGTGTAATATATGACAGGAGAACAACATTCACAGTTATTTTCAACTTATTTGCACTTAGCCAAGATTCTGATTTAGTTTAGCAAGATATTTCTACATTTTAGGGTCCAACTACCATCATGTTCTTCATTGTGCTTATATGAATTTAGTACTGTTCAGTCCAGTACAATATACAACTATTCCCAAAGCACACAAGAATAATATCACCAGAATCTTCATTTGAGTTGTAAATTTTCAGGCTTTATTTCAGATCTACTCAGTTGATGCTAAGATCTAGGGTTCTAGATTCCTAGTGTAACAAATCACTCACAATAGAGCAAATAAATACAACAACCATTTATTACCTAAAATAAGTTGGAGGACAACATCTATGGCAGCATGATAGGATGCTTAGGGAATAAAAAGGCTGCAATGAACTTTTTAACAAAAGAAAGTTCTAATCTAAAATAAATATGAAGCTTCCTAAAATCAATTAAAGCCTATTTTCATCTTCATTTTTATGTCAAAGTCCAAGATTAAAATGGCCGAGATATCACAAACTCTCCCTCATATTCAGGAAAAATCCTATGAAATACTTGAGTTTTCTTCTCTTTCTTTCCTCTTTTTTTTTCTTCCAAGAGTCTTTGTTAGGAACAAAAATCTTAACTGATTAGAGACCATATTGTATATCAAATGTAAAATGAGTTTTCAACTTTTTTGCTTAATTTTTAATTTTTTTATAGAGAAAACAAACCATCATATTTTATTATACATACCAAGTTCCCATTCTTTTCCCTCCTCCCATTCCTTCCACATATCATCCCATCCCAGCTCCATCTAATCATCAGAGAGGGTAAGGAACATTGCTTTGAGGAAGGTCCAAGACCCTCCCACTATATCTAGGCTGAGCAAGGCACCCCTCCAAAGAGAATAGGTTCCCAAAAAGCCAGTACACGCAGCAGGAATAAATCCTGGTGCCACTGCCAGTGGCCCCTCAGTCTGTCCCAGCTATGCAACTGTCAACCACATTCAGAGGGACTAGTTTGATCCTATGCTTGTTCCTTCCCAGTCTGGCTTGCCTTGGTGAGTTCCCATTAGCTCAGGTAGACTGTGTTAGTGGGTGTATCCATTATGGACTTGACCTCTTTGCTCATATTCTCTTTTCTCCCACTCTTCAACTAAACATTGACTCAGTCAAGTGACCTGATGCGGGTCTCTGCCTCTGCTTTTATCATTTGCTGAATGAAGGAAATATATTTAAGATATTCATTGGCCTGACTACAGGGCAAGGCCATTTTGTGCACCCTGTCCTCTATTACTTAGGGTTTTAGCTGGAGTCAACCTTGTAGATTCCTGGGAATTTCTCTAGACTCAGGATTTTTGCTAACCCCATAATGGTTTCTGTAAAAAAAAGATCTTTCTTTCCTTGCTTTCATCACTGTCCTTCCTCCAACTCGACTATCCCTTTCCCTCAAGTTCTCCTCGTATCCCCTTCTCCCCTTCTCTACCCCTTCTACCTTCCCTTTTCCCCCCACCCCAATATTCCCAATTTTGTTAGATGATCTTGTCTATTTTGACTTTCCAGGTGGATTGAAATATGTTTTCCTTAGTGTTCACTTGGTTACTTAGCTTCTCTAGGATCATGAACTACAGGCTCAATATCCTTTGTTTGTGGCTAGTATCTACTTATGATTGAGTACATATCATAGTCATCTTTTTGGGTCTGGGTTACCTCACTCAGGATGGTGTTTTCTCGTTCCATCCATTTGCATGCGAAATTGAAAATATCATTGTATTTTTTACTTCTGAGTAGTACTCTAATGTGTATATGGGCCACATTTTGTTGATTCATTCTTCCGTTGAGGAGCATCTATGCTGTTTCCAGGTTCTGGCTATTATGAATGATGCTACTATGAACATGGTTGAACAAATCTCTTTGTAGTATGACTGAACATCCTTTGGGTATATACCCAATAGTGGTATTGCTGGATCCTGAGGTAGGTTGATTTCTATTTTCTGAGAAACCGCCATACTAATTTCCACCTGGTTGTACAAGTTTGCATTCCCACCAGCAATGGATGAGTGTTCCCATTACTCTACATCCTCTCCAGCATAGGCTATCATTGGTGTTTTTGATCTTAACCATTCTGACAGGTGTAAGATGGTATCTTAGAGTTGTTTTAATCTGCATTCTCCTGATGGCTAAGGATTTTGAACATGTCTTTATGTGTCTTTTGGCCATTTCAGATTCTTCTGTTGAGAATTCTCTGTTTAGTTCTGTACCCGATTTTATAAATGGGTTATTTAGAATTTTGATGTCTAGTTTTTGGGTCCTTTATATATTTTGGAGATCAGTCCTTTGTCCGATGTCGGTTGGTGAAGATAAATAAGCTGCTTTTTTGTCTTATTGACTATGTCCTTTGCTTACAGAAGCTTCTCAGTTTCAGGAGATTTATTTATTGTTACTCTCAGTGTCTGTTCCTTCATCAGTACCTTTATCATGAAAGGGTGTTGGATTCTTTCGAATACTTTTTCAGCATCTAATGAGATGATCATATGGCTTTTTTTTGGTTTATTTATATGATGGATTACATTGATAGATTTTCATATGTTGAACCATCCCTGCATCTCTGAAATGAAGTTGACTTGATCATGGTGGATGCTCTTTTTTTCGTTTTCTTGGATTCAGTTTGCCAGTATTTTATTGAATATTTTTGCATCCATGTTCATGCATGAGATTGGTCTGTAATTCTCTTTCTTAGTTGAGTCTTTGTGTGGTTTTAGTATCAGGGTAACTGAAGCCTCATGAAAAGAGTTTGGCAATGTTCCTTCTGTTTCTATTATGTGGAACACTTTGATGAGTATAGGTATTAGCAATTCTTGGAAGTTCTGGTAGAATTCTTAACTAAAACTATCTGGCCTTGGGCTTTTTTTGGGGGAGTGGAGATTTTTAATAACAGCTTCTAATTCCAGTTTATAGGTCTTTTTATATTGTTCACCTGGTCTTGATTTAATTTTGATATATGGTATCTATCAAGAAATTGTCTATTTCTCTTAAGTTTTCCAGTTTTATGAAGTACAGGTTCATGTAGTAAGACCTAATGATTCTCTGAATTTCCTCAGTGTCAGTTGTTACGTCCCCCTTTTCATTTCTAATTTTGTTAATTTGGTTGTTTTCTCTCTGTCTTTTGATTAGTTTGGATAAGGCTTTGTCTATCTTGCTAATTTTCTCAAAGAACTAGCTCTTTGTTTCATTGATTCTTTGTATTGTTTTCTTTCTTTCTATTATATTGGTTTCAGCTCTAAATTTGATTATTTCCTGTCTTCTACTCCTCTTGGGTGAGTCTGATTTTTTTTTTTATTTATTTATTCTAGAGCTTTCAGGTGTGCTGTTAAGTAACTAATGTAAGCTTTCTCCATTTTCTTTATGTAGGCCATTAGTGCTATGATTTCCTCTTAGCACTGATTTCATAGTATTTAGTAGGTTTGGGTAAGTTGTGCCTTCAACGTCATTGAATTCTATGAAGTGTTTTCTTCCTTTATTTTTTTCTTTCTTGACTCAGGAGTAGTTCAATAGTTCACTGTTCAATTTCCAACAGTATAGGCTTTCTGAGAGTACTGTTGTTAAATTCTAACTTTAAGCCATGGTGAGCTGATAAGATACAAGGGGTTACTCCAATCTTTTTGTATCTATGGAGGTTTACTTTGTTAACAGAGTATGTGGTCAGTTTTAGAGATCGTTCCATGAGATGCTGAGAAGAAGATATATTCTCTTGTGTTTGGGTGGAGTGTTCTATAGATGTCTGTTAAGTCCATTTGATTCATGATATCTGTTAGTTCTCTTAGTTCTCTGTTAAGTTTCTGTCTGGCTGACCTGTCCATTGATGAAAGCAGAGTGTTGAAGTCTCCTACTATTAGTGTGTGGGGTTTGGTGTGCAATTCAAGCTTTAGTAATGTTTCTTTTACATATGTGGTTGCTCTTCTAGTAGGGGCATAAATGTTCAAAATTGAGAGTTCATATTGATGGATTGATGATTATACTGTGATGAGTATAAAGTATTCTTTTCCATCTCTTCTGATTGATTTAATTTGAAATCTATTTTGTTATATATTAGGATAGCTACACCCACTTGTTTCTTAGGTCCATTTGATTGGAAAACCTTTTCCCAAATCCATACTCCTTTCTATTGTTTAAAATTTATTCCAAAAGACTGAAGGTGGTATAAATAAGGAAAAATTAGAATTCAGAATCATCAACGATAGTCAAAGATAGAGAAGGGCTATCCTAGGCCTATAATCCTTTCATTTAATATCGTGTTGAGAATCCAGTATGAAGTCTATTGAAGTGCAATGATTGAAATTGCATTAGAGTGAGGTATAGAGTCTGAGTACTTCTATTAAATAGTCATGAAGATGGGAAAATCTGCTCAATCAGATTCAGCAAATATGAGAGGAGGCATTTGCATTGATTTGGAGAAGATTTCAAGCCCAACAAATACTTTTAGAGAAGAAAATATTTTTTAAGGCTCTTGAATTCATAGAAAATCTTTATCTTTGAATTACCTAAAATATATATTTTTATATTCAGATAAATATCATTTTAATATGTCTTTTGAAGTCAATTTATTTTACTAGTGGGATTTGGTGCTTTTACAGGTGATGATTATTTTCTCTGGAAAATAGACTTGAACAAAAATGCAAAGAAAATAGTCATGTCTTAGATTCAAACCTTGTATTTAGTGGGATTTGATATGTTAAACATTTATGAAAATGTGTATCTTCACAGCACAATTATGCATATCTTAAATCAATAAAATTAAATATTCAACATGTCACTTCTTTCAAAATTATATTTTTTTCCTGTTGTTTGGTTTTTGGCTTTTCTTTTAAATTGGGTTTTGTTTTGTAGGGAGTTGGGAAAGGACAGGGGAAGAAATGTGAGGGTGAGGAAAAGGGGAGATAAGTGGAATCAGAATGTTTGATGTAAAATCCACAAAAAATCAATACAAGGAAAAAATGATAAAGATAATTCATCCAGAACAAGTAAGAGTTGAGACAGAAATCTATATATGATGGAATTGGGGCCAAAAGCAAGCAAGCAACAAACATACAAAAAAATTGCCTTAAGAGTATCTATATGGAGGATATCTCTGTCTTTTATCTACACTTATACCTCCTGTTCTATTTTTCACTGTATAGATCACCATATATACATATGATCACCGTAATTTTTTCTGTATGGTATCTGAGGAACATATTAATTTTGAAGAAGCTTTAGGGGAAATTTGGGTAAAAGCTACTCCTAAGATTTACTCCATCTTTCAGAGAAAATAAAAGGAATCCAAGGAAGATATGGTGGCCATTTTATATAAGATTTTTAATATTTTGTAATTTATAAAATATTGATATTCATTAAACCTACCTTACTTGAGCATAATTGGCTCTGGTATGTTATCAGACAACAGCATTTCATTCCCATTGTACATATAATGAAAACAGGATTATATAAGCCTTAAGTGATACATGGAAAGGAATTAAATATGATATAAAACAAGTCAGGCTAAATTATTGCTGATGTCATTCACTTCCTTTTCTCTGTCCATAAAAACCAATGGAAGGAAGTCTTCACATGTGTGATTTTACAGAATTATTGAAAGTCATCATCAATACTAAAACATTGTAGTTTTCTTTGAGGTTCTATGGTATGGGACAATTGTCTGTATTCTGTTGATTATGTTTTAAATAAACGCTGATTGGTCAGTAGTCAGGCAGGAAGTATAGGTGGGATAACCAGACAGGAAGTAGAGGTGGGTCAATGAGAACAGGAGAATTCTGGGAAGAGGGAAGTTCTGCAGTCTTGGCCCAGTCACAGAAGAAGCAAGATGTGAATGCCTCGCTGAAAAAGGTACTGAGCCATGTGGCTAACACAGATAAGAGTAATGGGTTAATATAAGTTATGAGAATTAATAAGAAGCCTGAGCTAATGGGCCAATCATTTTATAAATGATGTAGACCTCTGTGTGATTTCTTTGGGAATTAATGACTATGGAAACCAGGCAGGAGAGAAACCTCAGACAACAGTTCTAGAACTTACAAAGATTTATTTGAAAAAAAGTAGAATGAGAGCAGGGACATGGCTCAATTATGAAGTGCTAGTCTCCCCAGCATGGGGTCTGGATTTCACAGCAATAGAAACCACAAAAGATGGGAAAGCATGTGAATTCAAATGCTGGGTTTCAGAGACTAGGGAAATAGTGTGGCTTACTGGACCTACATTAGTCTGGGAGCTCAGGGTCTCATGAGATGCAAGACAGCAATAACTAGTGTGGAGAGTGACTGAAGAAGACAGAGGCTTTTCTGTTCCTCCAGGTCTTTCAGCCACTTTTAAAATAACCACACAGAGGCTTAATATTAATTACAAATTGGCCTATTGCTCAGATTCATTACTAATTAGCTCTTACAACTTAAATTAGCCCATTTATTCATCTATATTTTGCCACATGTGTTCATGACATTACCTGTTCTCTAGTACATCATTGTTGAAGGTTTTTTTTAAAATATAAACTAGGGAAGCTCAGAAAAGTATCAAAGTCAATGCTGACCAGAATTTGACACATTAAAAAGTAAAAAGCTCAAGGTTAAATTTCTGCTCTGTTACTGATAGTAAGAACAAGAAAATGTGAGAAGATACAGTTTCATTTCTGAGTATTGGGTACGATCAATGAAACTTGGAGAATTTTCAGTGAAGATTTTTTTTGCAAAGTTTTCATTCTACTATTTGATGAAAATAGGCATTAAATATAAGGGGCACCCAGGTGTTTGAAATGGCACTGACCTCAATTTTCTAGACTTCTGTGTCCCAGTGTAGAAGAAATAATAGTAGCATTTTCCACCACCATACTAATATGCTAGTAAGAGTTGAGGCACATTTCATCATCCTATAATTCGGAGTCACACTGAAGGGAATGGAGGCCCATGCCATTGGCTCAGAGCAGACAGTCAAATACATTTCTGGGACTGGCCTGAGTGCAGCAAATTTTGATGCATGATGAGGGAGACATTTTTCTTTCATAGAGAAAACAAAATTAGCAGGTGATGCTTTCTTATGTAGAGCTGTAATGGGTGCATCTGACTCCATTTTTATTTTTTCCAGGAATTCCTTCATAAACGTATGCTGCTTCTCTCACAGACCTTAACAAAATACCGTGAATTACCCACAAGGAAGATTCTGAAATGGTGTATTATTAATTTATATGTAATGGCTATTCTTATGTCAACATGACATAAACTATAGACATCTGAGGAGGTAAATTCAATTGAGAAAATGCCTCCATAATACCCTGCTGTAGACATGCCTGTTGGGCATTTACTTAATGATGCTGGTGGGATCATCCCATTGTGGGTGGTTACATCCCTAGGCTCATGGACCTTCATTCCATGAGAAAGTAGGCTGAGCAAGTTATTAAGAGGATGGCAGTAATCAGGATTCCTGTATGTTCTCTGCATCAGCTCCTGTCTCTAGATTCCTGCCCTGTTTGGGTTCCAATCCTGACTTCCTTCAATGATGGACTACACTGCAACACACAAGGCCTATCTGCACTCTATGCACTACCATACAGTTCATGAGCTTCAAGCAAAGTGCTGGAGATTGAAACACAAAAGACACACAGAAAGAGAGACAGAGACACAGACCTCTTGTCACTGGTAAGAAGCCCAATAGCACCATGGAGGCTTATATACCCAACAGTAAGGTAGGCCAACAGGTGAAAACCTTATCCTCTGATCCTCAAGGCAAGGCAACACGTGCTCATGAAGCAGAGCTGGTAAACAATTTTGACACAGCTTTCAGTAATTCAAATCAGAAGAAAAGTAAAGATCTCTAGCAGGAAAGAGCAGCTGGAGTCCAGGACTCCAAATGATCCCAACATCTTCACCCTAAATTTTTTATAAAACAGAAGACCTTTCTGTCTTAGGTCATCTCAGAAGAGTAAACCTTACCAGTCTTTGGGAGGCCCCTTCCCTTTCTTAGGTGGGCCCTCTTCTGTAGAAGTTGCCCATCTATGGAGGAGTCTTCATTGTTTGTACAGTATTTGCAACCAAACTTGGGGTACATCCAAGTTACTGGTCAACAGGCTCAGAAGTACTTGCTCAGTGACCACATGCTGCATTCTCATGGATTGTCTGATCTTAGAATTCAGAGACAAGTGCCAATGGCAACAGACATTAAGATTGCCAGCAAGAGGGTCCCCAATCACCACTGGACCCAGCCTCCCATTTGGGCTATGGTATTCTACCAACCCTTTGGCTAAAATAGGGGGCACACAAGTATCAACAATCTGGGGTGCTAATTGTAACATTCCAAATACTATTCAAGTAACCATTGAGCTGTTTCACCACATAAGAGGCATTAGCAATATTAACAGGTGTCACACAAATGGAGTGATAAAAGTATGAACAAAACATTTTTTGTACAAGCCATAAGAAGTCCACCTCCTCCTACAATAGGGAAGTTTGTTGATTTAAATTCAAAAGTCCAAATTTAATGTGGACATTCAGGGCATTCTGAGTCTGGAGAGCATTGTTGACTTGTCTCGCCAGTTTATCCACAATGTCCAACACCAATGATGTTTGTGTCATTGCCAGTTCTGTGACCATGGCTGCAGCAGCTGACACCGCGATGACAGCAACCACCACAGCTGTCACTCCAAAATCTCCTTTCTCTCCATACAGGGTCATCTCAGTCAGCTTAGTCTTTTTGGTAATTGGCAGTGGTATGATGGCTAGTACCCGAACCAACAATGCAGCACTGGAGTGGTCATCTCAGCAGTTACTCAGGCCACAGTTTCTGAAAGAACAACCAAGAATATATTTACCCCCAAAGGTGCTATTTCATATGCTTACGCCACAAACTCTTGGGCATGCAGGGCCTGGAACTGCCACTGCCTTCTCCTTGTCCTACTGCTGACTTCTCGGGCAGCCCCGCGGGGTCTGAGCTCCAGTTTGTCTCGGCTCTAGCACTTGTTGTCACATTTGTTGATACTCCTGGCACCGCCATGGCATCTCCCAGACTGGGCACCATCTGGGCTGGAGCAACATTCCCTCTGCCACAGCTGCCTAGAAAAGTTCTGCTCCAGCTGCCTTCTAGCCCCAGCTGCATTCATTCTGGGTCCAAACTGGTGTATGGAGTGGAGAAGAACTCAGGAAAGCATGCTTGCTGCTCAGGAACCACTGAAGGGGTCCCACTTTAACAATCTTTTAGGGAAATTGGGTGTCTTCAACCCATCTGGCTACTTCCTGCTGAGCAGGGGCGCCACATTCTTGGGGGTATTGGCAACATTTCAGGAGGTCTCGGTGAAACAAACCACATGAATCTCGAATAAATCAGGTTCTCATCCTCTGTAGAGCCAAAGGCAGAACCTCTTTTCCAAAGCATCAAATCCTTAGGCCCATACTTTAAAGTCAAAATACCTTTCTTAGCAGTTCCCAGAATCAAATGTCTTTCTCTAGTCTAGAACACAAAAGACAACACAATACAATAACATAAATCTATACACATTTTATCTTTTTGAGCTGTATACATTCTACCTTTTGGAGGCCTTTAATTCACCCTCCCACCTCCTGTTTCAGAGGGTGTCCTGTCTTAATTCCCCAATACGTCCCCACTGGCCTGGGATGACCCTGTCTGCTGCTTACCCCTCTTTCTTAGTTGGACTTCCATTTGTCATGCCTGCAAGGCCTGGAACCAAAACCGTGAGCAAAGGACCTCAGGACTAACACATACCCCAATCCACCTTCACCTTCCTAGGGTGACTTCTCAGCATTCCCTAGTTCCCAATCTCAGTGGAACCTCCAATTGAAGAGCACAACGCCTGTCTGCACTCTATGTACTACCATACAGTTCATGAGCTTTGGGCAAGGGGCTAGAGATTGAAACACACAAAGGCACACAGATAGAGAGACAGAGACACAGACCTCTAGTCAGTAGTAAGAAGCCCTTTATTCAATAGCACCATGGAGGCTTATATACCCAACAGTAAGGTGGGCCAACAGGTGAAAACCTTATCCTCTGATCCTCAAGGCAAGGCAACACGTGCTCATGAAACAGAGCTTGTAAACAATTTTGACACAGCTTTCAGTAATTCAAATCAGGAGAAAAGTAAAGATCTCTAGCAGGGAAGAGCAGCTGGAGGCCAGGACTGTGAAGGCTAAGCCAAATAAACCCTTTCCTATAACTTGCTTTTTGGATACATTACTTCATCACAGCAATAGAAACCCTAACTAGGTCATTATATAACTCTAGAAGATGATTTAAGGGTAGATGTTTCTGTGATTTACATTATGTGCCATGAATCTAGTTCAAAAATAAAAATGGAACTCGGGCATGGATATGTGAGTCTAAGACATCATTTCTAAATTTTTTTGACCCTAGATGTTGAAAACAGCATGCCATTACACAAAAGAATAATATAGGAGTCCCACAGGGCAGGGTAACCTGCCCTCTCTTAGGACTGGAGGGGAAAAGGGGAAGGGGAGTGGGGAAGCTGGAGGGAAATGGGAAGAGCAGAGGAGGTGGAAATTTTGAATGGTACTATTTATAATGCAATAATAAAAAATTAAATGTGGAAAAAAAGAATAATATAGGAGGATAATATAAGATAATATTGCCAAATTTAGATTAGTTAAGAAAGCAAATAAGGAAGAAGTGAACAGATTTCACATCATTAGCAGAAACAGAAACTAATTTCAAGTGTCTATAGAATATGTGATTACAGTATCCCTTAAACGTACGGGTTATTTTTCTGTCTTGTTGATTAAGTTTCTGATGTAAATCGACTAAATTTCTAAAGTGAATTGGCCAAAAATGTTGTCTTAATATGACCTATTATCTGTGATCAAAAAAAAATAGCTCATCAGATTCAAATGTAATCTTCTTGAAGGCTGGTTCATAAAGGTAGTTGGTCCTACTATGTTTGTATATGGATGTATACCCCCACCAAATACATCAAAAAACACTCATTTTTGCCAAAATTACAACAAGTAATTGTAACGGTAAGTTTCATTCAAAATAGATATTCAAGATTGGTTGACTAATTTATTACAATATTGATGATTTAATATCTGTTTCAATGCACATCATTTTCTTAACTTTTCATAAATAAAGTTCAGGCTTAAGAAATAATTTTTTGCTTTTTTTTTACTTCTTTTTTTTCAAAAATTTACACTTACACCCCTTCTCCCAGTCCCCTCCCTTTCCGCCACTATCCCTCCTCATTCTCCCTCCCCCTGATTCCTTAAGAGGGGGCAGGGTAGCCTACCCTGTGGGAAGCCCAAGGCCCTCCCACCTCCATCCTGGCCTAGGAAGGTGTGCATCCATATAGACTAGGTTCCCAAAAAGTTAATACATGCAGAAGAGATAGGTCCCAGTGCCATTAACATTGGTTTCTCAGTCTGCCCCCATTGGCAGCCACATTTAGAGAGTCTGGTCCAGCTGGATTTGGTGAGCTCCCATTAGTTCAGGCACACTGTCTCGGTTGGTGGAACAGCCCCTCGTGGTCCTAACTTCCTTGCTCATTTCCCACCTTCTGCTCATTGACTGGACCTTGGGAGCTCAGTCCATTGCTCTGATGTGAATGTGGGTCTCTGTCTCTATCTCCATCCATCAGACGAAATTTCTAGGGTGATGACCAAGATATTCATCAATGTGACAATGGGACAATGATAGTTCTGGCACCCTCTCCTCTGCTGCCCAAGGACCTAGCTGGGGACATCCCCGTGGACACCTGGGATTCCCTCTAGAGCCAAGTCTCTTGCCAATCCAAAAATGACTCCCTTAATGTAGATATCTTATTCCCTTCTCCAATATCCACCCTTCCTCCATCTCCACTCTCCCACTCCCCCAAGCTCTCCCCAGTCCTTCCCTTCTCCCTTCTCCCTCCCTCTCTCCCTTTCACCCCCCCACCCCTAACTACACCCCTATTCCCATTCTTTGCCTCC
>PVIU01032999.1:0-12873 GCA_004026605.1 Ondatra zibethicus | reverse complement strand
ACCTTCCTAGGCCTGGATGGAGGCGAGAGGGCCTTGGGCTTCCCACAGGGCAGGGTAACCTGCCCTCTCTTAGGACTGGAGGGGAAAAAGGGAGGGGGAGTGGGGAAGCGGGAGGGAAATGGGAGGAGCGGAGGAGGTGGAAATTTTGAATGGTACTATTTATAATGCAATAATAAAAAATTAAATGTGGAAAAAAAAATAAAAGGTGACCTATTTAAAAAAATAAATAAATAAATCAATGTGCTGCTGCGTAGTTAGTACCTTCAGTGGTTCTCTCTCTATCTCTCTCTCTCTGTTTTTCAAGACAGGGTTTCTCCTGTGTAACAGTACTGGCTGTCTTGAAACTCACTTTGTAGACCAGGCTGGCCTCGAACTCACAGAAATGCACCTGCCTTTGCCTCCAAAATGCTGGGATTAAAGGCGTGTGCCATCACGGCCTGGCTCTTCATTCCACCTTTTCATTTCCCACCTATTCCCACAAATCATGTGGCTCATCTTGACTAAGAATGATCTGTATCAAAGATTGCCAAAAACATTTGAGAACCTAACTAGCTCTTAAAGACAAACCAACCATTTATACAAAAATATACTTTAAAATTAACTTCTTGTCATAATTATCAAGCCATTTTTGTGCCAAGAATTTTGCCGAATATGTGTGCACAGTGATGACCCGGGGCCTGCAGGAAGACAGAGGCCATCATGGAACTGTTCCATAGAGCTCTGTTCACTATTACTGGTTCTAATACATGGCCTAGGACCATTCCTCTCAGAGTGTGGAGCTGTGCTGGAGCTTCTTTGGGGGCCTTTAAACATGGAGCAGAGTCCTGTGTAAGCCCAGGGTGGAGGAGAGTCATTCCCAGAGTGGCCAGTCTGTTTATGTTAGGAAATTACATTGTTCCTCCCTAAGGAAAGAGTAGAGGGAGGGAAAAAGAGCGAGCTGGGGATGGAATCTGAAATCACCTAGGGTCTTCAGGTCGGGCAAGGGATGCAGTCAAGTGGGTAGGAACATCTGCCTTTTTCAGACTGACTTTCTCTTGCCTGGGGAGCTGGAAGAACCTAGAAAGGGTGTTCCTAGAATCTCAGACCAGGAGTTGTGCCCTCCTTTGTCTAGAGACAGTCCCTTCTCCATGACTGAAAAAGAATGCTCCCTGAGGAACAGATCTCTAACTACCTGAAGCCAAGAGTCCAATGCAGGGAGCTCCCGTCTTGACAGGAATTGAAATGCCTTGGACGTCTCTGTTGAGACATTAAAACTTTGTTGTGTTGTGGAATGTTATTTTAAGGTGTGTTGTATTCATTTATGCTGTGGAATATTTGTTTAATGTTGCAAAGATGCATTGCATTCGTTTAACTCTGAAGCTGTGTTTCTTTGCCTGATTGGTCCAATAAAGAACTGAATGGCCAATGCTAAGGCAGGAGGGAGGATAGGCAAGGCTGGCAGACAGAATAAATATGAGAAATCTGGAGAGAATAAATAGAAGGAAAGAGAGAGGCACAAGAAAAGGAGAACACCAGGGGCCAGCTACACAGCAAGAAGTGAGAGAAAAGATACACAGAGATAGATAAAAAGCCAAGTGGCAAAAGACAGAAGGGACAATTAAATTAAGAAAAGCTGGGTAGAGGCCGGGTGGTGGTAGTGGATGCCTTTAATCCCATCACTCGGGAGGCAGAGGCAGGCAATCTCTGTGAGTTTGAGGCCAGCCTGGTCTACAAGAGCGAACTCCAGGACAGGCTCCAAAGCTATAGAGAAACCCTGACTTGAAAACAAACAAAAAAGCTGGCAAGAAGCAAGCCAAGCTAAGGCTGGGCATTCCTAAGTAATAATAAGCCTCTGTGTGTGATTTATTGGGGAGCTGGTAGCAGGTCCCCAAAGAGTAAAGAGTGAAAAAACAAACAACTACATTTGTTGGACCAATGCAACCCTTGTACTTAACTTTCCAATCACTTCTGTTTTATTCTGAAATTTTCAATTTTATTCATCTCATTGGTATCTGAGATGCTCTGAGGTAAAGAATTCTGTGTCCACAGCAGACTTACTAAGTGAGAAACACTGGTGTTCTCACACAACTTCATTTCAATTGTATTTCAACAGCTCCCTCCAGGTGCTCCTTCCACACACCAGGAGTACTAGGTTACCATTTCTGCCTATTACCTTAGCTCTATCAGCATTTTTGTTTAATCTTAGTTTTTCAGCATTTTCTTCCATCGTGTTTGCAAATTTTCTTCATCTTTGGATATGCTTTTTCAGAAATGTGCAAATATTGCTTAGCATGCATGGTATGCTTTAGTTAGTATTTTAGCTGTTAGTCACTGATGCAAAATTTCAGAGGGAACGCATGTTCCAGGCCATGATCTCAATGTGTTCTAGGCCATGATCTCAGGATGTTCTAGGCCACGATCTCAGGATGTTCTAGGCCACAATCTCAGGATGTTCTAGGCCACGATCTCAGGATGTTCTAGGCCACGATCTCAGGATGTTCTAGGCCACGATCTCAGGGGGTTCTAGGCCATGATCTCAGGGGGTTCTAGGTCATGATCTCAGGGGGTTCTAGGTCATGATCTCAGGATGTGGTCAGTTGTCATTATCTGTAGGTCTGTGATGAGCGTTATAGAGACTAGTCACAACTTGTGGTATCCAGTTAACCAAAGAGAGAAAAGAGGGTAAATTCCCTCTATCCCTTTCAAGTGAATACCCCTATCTTCCCTTGTCTGGACCCCACCTAAGTAAAGCTTTCACTGTTTTCCTACAGTGCTTCAGGCCTTTAGGAGACCTTGATGATCTCAACCCTAACAGTTTTCAAAGTTGGGTTTAACTGGATATGGCACTTCACACCTGTAATCCCAGCACTTGGGAAGCTGAAACAGGAGGCTCACTGTGAGTTCAAGGCCTACCTGGGCTACACAGTGTATCTCAGGCCAGTCTGGGCCATAGAGTTGGTCCTGTTGTTATCTTTACCTAAGAGTCAAAGGAGCAAGCCAGGGTCACACAACGTCAGGATAGGAATCTGAACTCAGATCCAAATTGAATCTGGAACTTTCCCCCTAGTGAATCCTTTAAACAAAAATGGGAAGTTGCTAGCCTATCTCCAGTGAATATACAGGTAAAATGTTGAATTAGCGTGTCAAGAAATACTGTACTGTTCACAGATACTCAGTCCGAACTTATGCCCCATATTCTGTACCAGCTCTCACTGGGCAACAGATGTAAACAACATCATTTGCATAAAGATGAGGGCAAGGAGAGGTTACAATCCCCACTTTAGGTCACTTTCCAGCAGGAAGCTGGAGTGACTGAATTGTCCTGAAACCCACAGCATGGCCTCTTCAAAGGCTGAAGCAGGAATTGTAGCCAAGATAAAGCAACATCCTCTTCCAAAGTGATTTGTTAGAAAATTAGATCCTGATCACTAATATTTGCTAAGTGCTTACCAACAAGTGCTGGCCCAGATTCCTCCACATCACCCTCTGAGAAATTAACTTATTTGCTCATACTTTATTGGGTTGAAGTCTCAGAGATATAAGTCAAGAGAAACAGGAATGAGGCAGGGAAGGCAGGATACAGTTGGAAATGGTTTCTGGCTCTCAGGCTAGCTCCCTCTGATTCTGGGAGACACATGTGTGCATGACCAGCACAATGCAAGACACCTGACACAGGCCATGTGAGCAAACAAGACACAGAAACTATATAGCCAAGGGCTCACACAGTGTTCCATACTGCAAGAGATGTATGACTTGCCTCTTGAAAAGTGGAATTTGTCAAATGAAAAGAAAGGCTTTAGGATCAATTAACCAGGTATGGAACGTGTATAATGTATATGAATAAGCCTGTTGCTTTAGTCAAATTTTAAGGAACTGAGCATGCAAAATATGTGGTACTGAGAAGATGGCTCACTTTATAACAGACTTGTAAGCCATACTTGTATGCCCTCATCCTAGGGAGTCAGAACAAGAGGAGTAAGGTCAGGTTCATGTCATACAGACTTGAGGCAGCCCTAAAAAGTCTCCCATTACATCCATGGGGAAAAAGGAGGGCTTGTACTTGGGACATGAGAAAACTGAATTCCAAAATCATGTCTATCTCTCATAGATATGAGACCAAATTAGTGGTCCTAACCTCTTCAGTAGAGGATGTAACTCTTGACAACCATTTTGTAAGTGAGCATGGGCTTTGCACCTTTCTAAGCTGAAAGGCTTGTTCAGTTCTTACCACAAACAAGGGAGGTTCTAGCATCCATATGTCAACAAAGCATCAACAAATTGAGCTGGAGAGCCTACAATGCTTCCCTAAAGCCACTTAGCTTTAGTGAGGAGAGTTCCGATTCGCTTATCAGAGACATTGCAAGGCTTTAAGTAACATAGTATGCAGGCTATCTCACATGGGTATCTCATACTGCCTGAGCTGATGGCTCTTGCATATGACCTTATCCATGTAACTAATTCTTCAAGTACATTTTCCTCTCATATTTATAATCCTACTAGCTCACTATATAATATATTTTCTCAACTCCACGTTCAGTTTTCCACTTTTAAAAAGTTGATTCCAAGAGACTGCAGGGATGTACTTACCTGAGTGTAATGGCCACAGACACCCGTGCATCTCCTAGTCCTGAAGTCATAGTACTTGACTTCATCGTACCAGGATGAGATGGCTGAAGATACTGAAAAGAGGGTTAAAGATCCAGTCCAGATGTTTTCTCCCACTGCGGTGAAGTTTGGGTGCAGCCGTGATTTCAGCTGTGGGTTGTGTTCAAATTGACAAACTTTTGCCCACGTTTTTGCAATGCGGGCTAGTTCTGGGTCCCAAGTCTGAAAAATAATTAAATGATATGAGTCAAGAAAGAAGTCTCTTCCTCAAAACTGTGACGACGCAAGGCCTTTTGCTGGTTCATCCAGATGTGCATAGCCCACTGGATACTACTTACTTTACCACCTGGTTCTGCTTCCTTTTGGAGTGGGAGTCAAAGCGCCAAATGAAGGGCGGTGAGAATTGCAGAGGAGCTACAGCCTAGAGTAACTAACTAGTCTCAACCTGCTAACTAGGGCAAGAATATGAAGTCATGAGGTCAGAGAATACAACTAGGAGAAACATCCATGTCTACAGGTGACATGGACTGATAACCAGAAGTGCTAAGAGCTGGAAAAGTCCAGTGAGGTAGCAGGGCAAACAGATCAGCAAGCTCTCCTGTGGTAGCTTCTGTAGGAAGTAGTAGTGAACTTGCTAAGAAATAAAACAAAAAAGAAACCTCCAGAATAGTTCCATTCCGGTAGTCCTCCGACAATAAAATATGTAGGAATCAACCTTACCACGGGGGTGAAAGACCTCTACAATGAACCAAACACCGAAGACAGATACTGTAGAAGTTACTAGAGCAATGATTCCCTATCTGGGTCATGACCCCTTTAGGGGTGAAGGACCCTTTCACAGGAGTAGCATATCATAATTACATTATGATTCATAACAGTAGCAAAACTACAGTTATGAAGTAGCAATGAAAATAATTTTATGGTTGGGAGTTACCGCGGCACAAGGAACTGTATGGAAGGGTCTCGGTGTTAGAAAGGGTGAGAACCACTGCTCTAGAGAATGGGAAAGGTGTTCATGTTCATGGATTTTTTTTTTGATATTTTCAAATGGCAGTACTGATGAAAGATGTTTACAGATTCACCTTACTGCTAATGCTTTCTTCCTAAAGCTAGAAAGAAAAAGGTCAGAAAATTAACACTGAAACACAAGAGACTCCATATGCCAAAGGACTTCTGAGCAAAAGTGTCGCCACTAGAGGAATCATCAATCTGGACTTCAAAAATATAAAGTGTGATCAGAAAAGAGTCTACCGGAAGAGGACACTATATAAATGGTGCTGACTAGGGAAACTGGATACGCACAAGCGGAAGCATGAACCTGGGTTCTTCCGGTGTGTAAAAAACCAAGTCAGAATGTGTTACAAAAAACCTTAAGATGAAACCTGAAACTGCCACATCAAATGCTTCAATTTCGCTTCCTCTTTTTCTACCTGTAGCTCTTTCTTTCTTTTTTGACTAATTACTTTGGCTAAGATTTTAGTATATGAAGCATAGGCAATAATTTTCTGAGTAGGGCTTCAGTAGCTCAGGAAGTAAGAGAAAATGACAATAGTAATGGCAGTGAGACTGCATCAACTAAAAACCATGGGCACCATGGTGGCATTACCAGGGCAAAGTGGCATCCTAAAGGAGGGCAGAAATACTGAGGGTGATGGCACATGCCTTTAATTACAACCCTGAGGGAGGGAGGGATGGAGAGCATCAGGCAGATCTCATCTACGTCAAGTTCCAGGCTAGCCAGGACTGGTGAGAGTGTATCTCAAAAAGAGAAAAGGAAGAAAATATTTTCCAGATACTCATCCACCAATGGATTAATCTCCAAAATGTATAAAGAACTTAAAGTGTTGAACACGAGCAGAATGAAAAAGCCAACAACCAACAGACAACTGAACCGAACAGAGTCCTCGAGAGAAGTGTAGGTCAACATCCTTAGCCATTAGGGGTATGCAAATGGGAAAATACGCTAAGAGCACAATATCTAATTAGGAAAATAAACGGCATCAAAGATGTGGGTGGGGAAGTCCTAATAGGAATGCAAACTAGTTCAGTCACTATGGAAATCAGCATATAGGGTCACCAAAAAATATAGATGTAAGACTATCGTGTGATTCAGCTATAGCGTTTTTGGGCATATCTATCTACAGGAATCTACACTTTAGAGATATCTGCATATCCATGTCTATTGTGGCACTACTGACAATATCCAAGCTCTGGATTACATCTGATTGCTCACAAATAGATGAAGGAATGAGGGAAGTATGTGTATGTGTGTATTTCTATACATACTGTGGAGTCTTGTTTGAGTCAAACTTATGACATTTGCAGGAAAATGGATGGATTGCAGATCACCATGTTAAGCGAAATAGAGCAGATTCTGAAGAGGCACAGGATCAGAGAGCCAGAGGACCAAAAGGACAAAGGGGCAAGGGCAATGGGAGGAATATAATCAAAGCACGTTGTAAGAAATTATCATAATGAAGCCACCATTATTTTATACAGAACATGATAAAAAGAAAAACAATCCTTAAGACACAGAAAGAACCATCACACATACTAACAGGAAAAGAAGCGGCAGCAAGGAGAAGTCTATGGCTCGTGGCTGGCGAAGCATCCAGAAAGAACTGAACCATGCCGCCTGTGGCATTGCTTAAGACAGAGTTGGAGGGAGGGATCCATTGTGTGGGTTCTGATCATATGCCAAGTATACTGCACACAGTAATCACAAGCAAAACAACATCAACAACAACAACAACAACAAAAAAAACACGTTTGGGATTACGCAGAATTCACACCCAGCTTAGCAAAGGCAGGCTGACTCTGATGTTAGCACACATACTGACAGATGCGTGCCAAAAACACTGTTAGCACACTCACCATGTACATCATGTTCCTGGCTGTCGGATTCACTTTGGACCGGTGCTGGTTGTGGACTTGAACACATTCTTGGATGAAATCCTCATTGGCTATATCTGGCAAAGTGCTTGCAGTATATGAAGAACTGAAAACGGAAGAAGGCATCCAGACCATCATAGCAAGAGTGGTCTGCATGATGCCTCTGGCTGCCGCTGGACCTAGAACCCAGAGCCCCATGGGTTCTGATAGAATGCTTGGCTCTCTCAGCTTTCAGACGTTTTTTTCTGTGCTGGAAGGTTGAACCCAGGGTTGATTGTGTTGGGCAAGGGCTGTGCCCCTGAGCTGCATCTTCAGCACTCTCCTTTGCGACCAGCCTCAGCAAGCACAGTTGACCTCAGCTGGAGAAGTCTGAAAGCAGAACATTGAGTCGTTATGAAACTCAAGAACTGGATTTCTCCATATATGGCTTGCAGCTCATTTTGTTGTTAACCCTGTCCTGTCGGGCTTCTCGGTGACACAGCACCTACAAAACACAGATTCTTGTTAGGCGGCATCAAGCTTTGAGCTGAGGTATTTCCAAAGGAATTTCTGTGGGCTCCAGAAATAAGTCATGTGTTAGTCAGGCTTCTCTAAGGGAACAGAAATGACAGACTATATGTATTCACAGGGGATCTGTTACACTGGCTTAGAGGATGTGGCTTGAGGGGTCCCACAATGGTCGACTCATGCCAGTAAAGGCGAGACTCTGGTAGCTGGTCAGTCTCTGAGGCAGGATGTCGCAGCAGTCAGATTCTGGAGTTGGAGCCCTGGAGGATTCCTGAAGAGCTGCTGGCTTTCAGTCTACACTGGATTCCTGAAGAAGTGGAGTTTGACACCAACCACAACAGGAAGTGAAGGAACTTACCAGTCAAGAGGGCAGGCAAGCAAACAAAAAAGCAACTTTCTTCCTGGTCCCCCCTTTTTAAAATAAATAAATAAATAAATCTAAACATGAGCCTATCACCAGAAGGCAGAAGGCGTGGCTCAGATTTAGAGTGGGTCGTCCTGCTACAAATGATCTGAGTAAGAAAATTCCTCCCAGGAGTGCTCAGCTTTTTGTTGATTCCAGATGTAGTGGATTTGACAGCCAAGATTACCATCACGAATCTCTACCAGAGGACTTGCAAATGTTTTTGCAAATCTTTTTTTTTTTTTTGTTGGAATCCTCTGTGCAAACAGTGGTGGGAATACAATGAACCCTGTTTTATCAGTGTCTGAATGAGCACTAAGAACAGACCACTTTCCTATCCAGATGTAGTGATAAAGTTGAGTTACAACGCATGCAGAGTTAAGAGATAACGGTAATAATAATAAACTCAAGCAATTAAGGGTATTTACTGATAAACTTGCCAGCATCACCACTATATGCATTAAGACCATTATTAAGTAAAATAAAGGCTTCTGGGACATGGACAGCAATACCTAAAGTTTATCTGGAAAAAAACCTTTGTTATTAAGTTATTAAGTGACCAATAACTAATGACCCAGATGACAGTATGTATATACTGGACTAAGGTGTAATGACTTTCAGCACAGAATAATTTACAGTGGTGAAAAATATGATGCTCTTCAGAATAGTGCCCAACTTAAAACCTATGAATTGATTCTAGAATTTTCTTATGTGATATTTTCAGCCGGTAGTTGACCGTGAGTGGCTGAAGTTACAGAAAGTAAAGCCACAAGTAAGAGGGGACCATGGTGTCTGGTTAGCATCCTGACTTTCTGCAGAATTCCAAGGTGGAATTGTGAGATGTATGCACAGGCATGATTGGTGAAGGAGGGAGGGGGAAGGAAAAATGAGGTGGGAGGTGTTAAGAGTTTCATTTCTCTTGGTGTCTAGCAACTAGCTGCGAGACCTCGAACAGCTTAACACTCTAAGTTCTTAGAAACCTATTAACTGAGGCTGATGGGAGATAGTTCTGTCTCCCTGATCTTAAGTGTTTGAGAAGATAAATGAATCTTAATACGTGCTCCCACTGTGTGTATTAGGGTTAACGATATAAAGCTAAACACAATCAAGGGTCTAACCATAAAAGGAGCTATGCGAGGAGGTTAAGAAGCAATTACAATATACAGGCTGTTGACCTGAGCGGGGTGCACAGGACATGTGGGGTCAACAGGAGAGGATATGTGGAAAGAGCAGGGAGAACACCCTTCATGTAACCCGGTGGTACTCAGCTCTCCTGATGCTGCCACCCTTTAATACAGCTGCTCATGTTGTGGTGACCCCCCAACCATAAAGTTCTTTTCATTGCTACACCGGAACTGTCAGTTTGCTATCATTATGAATCGTAATGTAAATATTTTTGGAGGTAGAGGTTTGCCAAAGGGGGTTGTGATCTTCAGATTGAGAACCACTGATGTAGCAGTAAGGGTTTTTGTTTTTATTTTTTTCTGAGCCTAGACTCAGGTGAGGATTAAGTAAAAGAATTTACGGCAGCATTGCTATTGCTACATAAACAATGGCCTTGCTAGACATATAAATCTCAAATTTCGTCTAGGATGCCGTCTCTGGTAGCATTTCTTCTAACATATCTATAAAGACTAAGTGTTTTCTTGGATGAGGCACAGAATCAACATTTGGATCGCTGTGGTTATCATCACCAGTGAGGAGGTTCTTCTTTGTAGGCAGGCCCGAGCCTGCTTTCCACCCTTTGGGTCCGTTAGCTACACTGTCTGGGTTTTGAACACAGAACAAGAAACACAACCAGCTAAGTGAGCAAATTCAGTGCCAAATTTAAAGGTTGCTTGAGCACCCACCCCCCTTGCACACACGCAGCTCCCAAGACTTTTATCTTGAAACTTGCCCTAGTTTTCCTTCCGTTGCTGGGACCAAACACGGGGCAGAAGAACTTGCGGGAGGAAAGGGTTTATAATGTGGTTAAGACTTTGTGCAGAATTCAAAAGTAGAATTGTGAAACGTACACACACAGGCGCGCTTGGTAAAGGAGGCAGGGAGGAAGTGGTGCGGGGAGGCGTTTGAGTTTCATTCTGTAGCGTGGAGCAACTTGCTGTGAGACCTTGAACAGCTTAGCGTTAAGTACTCCTTAAGTTCTTAGAAACCTAAGAACTTTCACACCACACCCAATTAGTGAGGGCAGTCCCGGCAGGGACTCAAGCACTAAACTGGAGGCAGGAACGGAAGCAGAGACTAAAAAGAAATGCTGTTTACTGGCTTGCTCGGCTTGCTTTCTTATAGTCCCCAGGACCACCTGCCTAGGGGTGGCACTGCCCACAATGGGTTGCACCCTCCCATGTCAATTATGGATCAAAACTATGCCCCATGGACTTGCTAAGGGCCAGTCTGATGCATTCTTTACTGGAGGGTTCTTCTCCCCGGGGAGTCCAGCTCCTGTCAAGCACCGAAATGATTCTTGCTTTCAGTCTTTGCCACAGTGGTGTTTTAGTAAATTCTGTTTCTAATTTTCTGCATTTTTATTTATTGTTTTCTTACAGTGGAAATACGCTATCTATTGTAATAAGGAAACAAACGTTATTTTGGAGAGTCATATGCAAATTAACACAGACCAGACTGGTCTCGATCTCACGGAGGTCCACCTACTTCTGCCTCCCAGTACTGGGATTAAGGGTGTGAGCTACCCAACAAGATTCTTTAATACTTTAAAGAATACCAGACTCGGCATGGTAAACCCGTACACACATGAAAGGGTATTAGTATCCTCCTGTATCATAACTGTCACTGCATGAGAGGGTGGAGGAGAAATGACATAAGGATCAATTATACTCTTACCCTCTCTAATTAGATTCTGGAAAGCCCTAGGCTCAAAAAGCCTCCAGCACACTGATTCTCAACCTATGGGTTGCAATCTCCATGGGTCATTTAACCCTTTAACAGGGTTGCCTAAAACCATCAGAAAAACACATTTATGATTCATAGCAGCAGCAAAATTGTTATGAATTTTATGGTGTGGGAGGGTCACAACATGAGGAACCATGTTAAAGAATAGCAGCCATCAGGAAGGTTGAGAACCACTGCTTTAGAGAGAGATGGTTTCTTCAGCTCCCATGATCATTCAGTCACCGCCATTTCAAGCTCATCTTGAAGTTCATCTTTATAACCAGGAATTCCGACTTTGGGGGTTTGATGTAAGGTCTTACTCTCTAGTCTACGCTGGCCTCAAATTTGTGATCCTCCTGCCTCAGCATCTCAAGGGCTGAGATTATAGGCATGAGCTACCACCACACCTGGCTTTTGTTTTAAAACAGGGTCTCTCTAGTTTGTAGCCCTGGTTGTCCTGGAATTTACTAAACAGACCAGACTGGTCTCGATCTCACGGAGGTCCACCTACTTCTGCCTCCCAGTACTGGGATTAAGGGTGTGAGCTACCCAGCAAGATTCTTTAATACTTTAATTCTGTTAATTCAGTCATGTATGTATGCATATTTGAACACATATCTGTGTTTTAAAAAATTTAAACATTCAAAGGTTTCATGGAGGCCATAATTTTATGCATTTTTATCATTTTTTCATAGGCATAGTTTAAGAATGCTATTGTTATAACTCTTTATAAATACTTCATGAGCTGTATTCTCTACAGATGAATGCACCATAATTTGTGTACATATATATATAAACATACAAGTATTCAAATTCTTTTAATTTTTTCACAAATAATGCTGTAGAAATCTTTCTTTAGAGATAATCATGTGAAATTACCTTTAGAACTTACACTAATTTATATTAGTGTGTGCCTATCAGGATGACATCTTAATAGACAATAAAGATATTTATGTATACATCATATTGTAAGGTAACAGTAGAGTGAGATAATAATGGAAGAGGCCAGAATAAATTTTATTTGGGAACTACGAGAGGAAAAGGAATAGAACTCAGTATAGAACCAGGCTCAGTTTATAATAAAGACACCCAAGGAATTAGTTATGAAGTGGAGGACATTAAGGGGACAGCAGAGTTAACAGTGCTGACGTCAAGACAGGAAGTTCAGATATGAAGAGAGGAGAGATGACACACTCTCTGGACTGCCAGAAAAGCATTTTTGTGAAAGCGGGTCCGTCCAGGCCTACAAAGAGCCAGAGATGAAGGCCTAGCACTGCTGAGTGCTTAGCTTGTCCTGAGGGGTTTGGTCAAGGAGTCAATACTTAGCATCTCCCCCTTTTTGCAGGCTAGTTTTAGCTTATCACTTCCCGACTTTAGCTGATCTTGGGGTACAGTTTTTCCAGGGATGGATCTGACCTGGAACTTCCACATTTGCCCTTGGATTTGTGAGGTTACAAACCAAGGAAAAGAGCTCCCAGATCAACATTACGGGTGCCAGGATCAGCTGTGCTCACATTGAAACAGCGGCTTTAAACATGAATTTGAAGGTAATTGTTATCAGCCAGGTTTTCCATTGCTGTGACAAAATTCCCAGGAAG
>PVIU01032998.1:0-12910 GCA_004026605.1 Ondatra zibethicus | reverse complement strand
GAGGACGGGGGTAGGGGGCAGAGGACAAGGGATGGGGACAGAGGACAGGGGAGGTTTTGGCGGACAAGGAATTGTGGAAGGGGCTTGGTCAAAATATATTTGTATAAAATTACCAAACAATAAAAAAGATCTGAAAATTATAAAAAGTTAAGATTTATTTTGATTTTTATATTCACAATTTTAAATAAAGATGGTTTTAATGTTAAACAAAATAAAATAATAGTAATGTTTAAAAGATAAGGCAAAACAAAGAAGAGATGGAGACATGAATAACCTATATCTTGCAAAAAAGGCCTGGATTAAATAATCAAGGATTTGACCTGGTCCACACTTCCTGGCATTAGGCAGAAGAGTGGTTAACAAAATGAGCCCAGATATCAGAATCACAGACGGGAATTGAAATTGCACAGGCCACTTGATCCTGGACATGTTTCTGGTTACGCTGTGGTTTCTCTGTCTATAAGATTCGTAAACTTCCATAAAAATGGGATATTTTGCTTGATCAATTTTACATACCTATGGGATAATATATGGCAGCACATATTCAATAAGTGACACAGAAACAAATGGAGAGTATTGCAAGTCTTACCTCTAACAGAAACAAAGTGTATAGCTGACCTAAGTGAGCTATCAAAGAGAAGGACCGGAGGCCTGGGTTTGGTAGGTGACACGTGAGTCTTTCCAATAGGAACACAATCTGATAAAGCTAACTGAGAAGCTAGGCTTCAAACTGAAAAGGAAGACATCTGCTTGGCAAAAAGCACAGTAAAGAAAAAGGAACCAAGCCACGGATGGAAAACATCTGAAATGTGAGTCTGATCATGGAGGAGTGTCTATAATAAGCAAACAGTTTGAGATGCAACAGTCTAGGAGCAACCCAGGTTAAAGATGGGAAAAGGATGAACAGGGATGTAAAGAACTGTTTTCCAAAGCAATTGGTCTGTCCGCCAAACTCAGAGCTCACTGAGACCACTAGCCGCACTAGCCAGCTTGCTGCGGGGATCCCAGCACTATACCTTCCCAGGCTGGAACGACAAGCAGGCTGCCAGGCCCAGCTGGCATTTGCCTGGGTTCCAGGAATCCAAACTCATGCCCACACACACCTGTGTGACAAGCACTTCAGCCATCTTTCTGACGACTACGCAATTTTCTTATGAACCTAAAACTGTTCTAAAAGGTAAAATCTGTGAATTCTTAGAAGCTTCAAATCTCTTCATGAGTCTGTTTCCTGGGTATTGTCCCCCCCACACTTCTGGAGGCCTGCGGTCCTGCCTGCAAGCTTGCTATTTCGCTATAGGAAAGGCAGAAGTATTTGCATATTTAACATTTTTCTCCTTTTAAAAATAATGAAAATGCCAAAGCATTTCTGGTTATGACTTCTTTCCCTTTTGAGACAGTGTTCCGCTACGTAGCCTGAGCTACCCTGATCAAGAATCATGACCCTCCAGCCTCAGTTTCTAAACTACTGGGACTGATAACAGGCATGTGCCACATACCCAGCTTGTTATAAGCTTCTAAGTTATATAATTTTATATTTCCATGTTTCTAATAGGATTTGTTTATGCTTATGGATATGAATGTTTTGCCTGAATGTATGTAAGTATAATTTATTCATGCTCGATGCCCACAGGGGTCAGAAGAGGAAGCCAGATCTCCTGGAACCGGCGTTATAGATGTCAGAAGACGCTGTATGGGTGTGGGGCTGAACCTGGGTCCTCCCCAATAGCAGTCAGTGCTTTTAACCATGGCGCCGTCTCTCCAGCGCCTGGCTTGTTTGTTTCTGCCTTTCACACTTAAGCTATCTCTGTACTGTCTTAGTCACTTTCTGTTGCCATGACAAAACTCCAACATCCAAGCAACTTATAAAAAAACCCAAACATTTAATCTGAAGGCTCAGATCCAGAGGTGAGTCCATAGCCATCACTGTGGGAGCTATTGTCATCCAAACCACAACGGCATTCATAATAAACACAAAATCCACTAAATTTGAAATAGTTCTAGTAGATAAGACGAAAGATCATCAAAACTCCTGAGTAGATCAAGTATATTATCTAAATCTGCAGCATGACATATTGCAAAATATCTCCCACTGCATATTTCTATAGATCACTGTTTACAATTATTTTCATCAAAGTATTGGTTGCTATAAGAAATCATTTCATTCACATGTTTGTGTACATTGTGCCTAGTAGTTAACCATCTGTCCCCACTTCTCTAACCCATCTACTACACACAAACACAAATTCATAGGAACTCAATTACAGACTAACCTTTATTTGATAAATATTTGTTAGTTGACTGACCAGATTACTTATTTAGATTTAGTTTGTCAGAGATATGTAACAGTTACGGTACAATTATAATATTACTTTAGCTCTACAATTTCAGTTTTGCTTAGTTAGGACTCCTGAGAGCCATAATCTAGCAGATGTATTTTATAGAGCTAGAAATTAGCACAAAGGGAAGCCATGCAATTTCAGATTGTCGCTGATGGAACTACAAGAAAATATAACCACTTGACTTCCAATCTATAATATTGTGACTACAATATTGGCTGGTGATGTCTTTTCTAATTTTCAAATTTACATACTTTTTATTCTTATATAGTTAATTTCTAATATATATTTATATAATATATAATTATATGTAATATAAACTGTATAATCTATAACTATCTAGTTTATTAAGATAAACTTGTGGTGGTTTGAATAAGAATGGCCCAAACAGACTCATATATTTGAATGTTGGTGGACTGTTTGGGAAGGATTAGGAGGTATGGCCTTGTTGGAGGAAGTGTGTCACTGGGTGTGCTTTGAATTTTCAAACCCACCCCAGGCTCAGGCTCAATCTCCCTTGCTCCATCTCTCTCTTGTTCTACCCCCCCTCCCGCCTCCCCATTTCTCTCTACCTCAGATTTTGGATCAGATTTAAGCTCTCAGCCACCGAGCCAAGGCCATACCTGCTGCCCACTGCTGTGCTTCCTGCCACGATGATCAGGGACCCGCCCTCTGTAACTGGAAGCAAGCCCCCAGTTAGATGCTTCATTTTATAAGTGGCCTTCTAGTTAATTTGCCTTGCCCATGACTCATAATTCGGATCCTTGTCACTTGTGCTCAGGGCCCTCAGTGCCATGCTCTTTAACTACGCCTGCCTCTCGCGAGTGTTTACTGGAGCATGCTGCATTTGCATGCATTCCCGCATAGTGCATCACCCAGGCTCCTCTGAGAATATGTGCTAAGAAGCCAGCAGATCTCTAAAGAGGAAAAACTTTCAGAAGAAGTGCAAAGCTCGTGTCGATTGTTTCTAGTGATTCCTGTGAAGCACTCGACACACTTCAGATGAGGGCAAATGCCTTCCTTTTCAACCCCGCACACAGCATATATGACATGTCACGTGTCAGGATGCTGTGAGGACCCAGAGAAGTCTAGAGCTCTGTGACATCCTCTCTTGACTGTGCCTCCAACAGACCTGGGCTCTGACTAAACTACTCATTAGAAGGTCTTCAACTCTGGCTTTGATGAGACAAGTTGATTAAAAACTAGAAAAGGAAAAAGGAGGTCGCTTTGAAAGATAATGTAGATAGTGAGCTTTCAAATTAAATTTTTGATAGCTTTGAGCTTCAGTGAAATGAAATTGGAAAAACAAAATAAAGTCGCAACATCGTAGAGGATCTTTTTATCTGAAGTAAAATATTTTCAGCAGAAGCTGTGGCATCTCAGCCAGCGCCTTTGATGCTATGGGAAATCGGCAAGCAGGCCTCTTGGCTGAGGAGAAATGCCCTTAATCCCTGGGAAGGCCAAGGCTGCACATACCATTCGGTATGCCGGAGTTTGCCTCACAAAGTGACCCTGCATTTGGGTTAGCGAGCAGGTAGTTAATATTCAACAGATGGAGATGTATGTCCCAAAATTCCTACGTTGGAGTCCTAGCCTTCAGCGTAATGGCATTTAATACTGGACTTTTTGGAAATAATCAGAAGCAGATGTGGTCATGAGGGAAGATTTCTCATGACGGGATTCGTGGTTTTAATATACGCTTTTTTTATTTTTAATCTAAAGGATGAGAAAAGGGGGGAAATCTATCTGTATCATGTGAAGGCAGAGTCAGAGTCAGAGGCATCTATTTATTCCAGAAAGAGAGCCACATCCTCAGGGCCATAATGGTCAGCAACCTGATGAGGTCCTTGTTAGCCTTCAGGGCTTTGAGAACTAAATGTCTGTCTGCTTAATATATGAGGCTGTGGCTTGCCCATAGAAGCCATGCACACCCTAACAGACAGACAGAGAGGTTTACCCACAGAAGCCATGCGCACCCTAACAGACAGACAGAGTGTGGGTGTCCCACAGAAGCCATGCACACCCTAACAGACAGACAGAGTGGTTTACCCACAGAAGCCATGCGCACCCTAACAGACAGACAGAGTGTGGGTGTCCCACAGAAGCTATGCACACCCTAACAGACAGACAGAGTGTGGGTGTCCCACAGAAGCCATGCGCACCCTAACAGACAGACAGAGTGTGGGTGTCCCATAGAAGCCATGCACACCCTAACAGACAGACAGAGTGGTTTACCCACAGAAGCCATGCGCACCCTAACAGACAGACAGAGTGTGGATGTCCCACAGAAGCCATGCACACCCTAACAGACAGACAGAGTGTGGGTGTCCCACAGAAGCCATGCACACCCTAACAGACAGAGTGTGAGTGTCCCACAGAAGCCATGCACACCCTAACAGACAGACAGAGTGTGGATGTCCCACAGAAGCCATGCACACCCTAACAGACAGACAGAGTGTAGGTGTCCCACAGAAGCCATGCACACCCTAACAGACAGAGTGTGGGTGTCCCACAGAAGCCATGCATACCCTAACAGACAGACAGAGTGGGGTGTTCGTGTTTGTCTTTTAGTTAGCCAATTCTTGCTGTATAGGTGCTGTAACCATGGTATCCATAAGTCTGAGATTCCATTCAAATTATGATTAATTTTTTCCATAAAAAGAAATTGGGGGAGCTATCATATCAGAGTTCATGGGCGTCCAAACTTTGTGGGCAATTGATGAGTTGATTCTGGAGAACATAAAATATAACATTCTAGAAGGAAAAGCAGGAGATGTAAGATCAAAAGTGTTAGCAATCCGAGTTGGTAACATAATTCCACACTGAAATAAGAACAAGGCCCTTACACAAGCTACAGAAAGTGGGACCTGTGCAGTTCTCAAATTCTTACTGACGACCGCTTTCCCTATATGCTGCATAATGGACGCTTAGAAGGAAAATGCTCCAAAGACTTTGCCAATAAATCTAGCCATGTTCCAGAAGGAAGCTTCCAAGAGACTCACTATGATGTGATTCAGGAGACGAACCAAGAAGCCTCAAATCACAGGCTGTTACTTCTGTTTGTCAATTTATTAGGGGACTCAATAGGTCTAAATTTAATTTGTGAAAATAATGAAATTATCCTAAGGATGTTTTCTTTCTCTTTTTTTGACTTAGGATATACAAGACATTCTTTAAAAGCTATATTCTGTTGCTGACAGATGTTGCCCATACAGAACATGTAAGATAATATTCCATAGCTCACTATGTCCTAATGCTCACATATGTTTAAGTAAGCACAGCATGATGGTATGTGGGAAAGGAGGCTCATGATCAGAAATGTGTCCCTTACAATAACTGTAATACAATACTATTTGAATAAAATTCTACTCAAAATGAAATCTTATTCAATGTTTCTTTCTTCCTCTAGAATAGAAAAACACTATATCAGATGAACAACATGGGTTTGTATGACCCAGTAGATACTGAGAGTCAGTAGCAGGAGGATGCAGATTTGCAGGCATAGGCCTTGCTCTTGCTGATGCCACTGGGCTACCTGAGCCTGGCAGAGAAAACGCAAAGTCCACCCTTCCCCCAAATCCTCTCATGGAGTTTTCATCTGATTTGGTTTCTCTGTTTAAAGTAAAACTCTGAGTTGCCACTAGCCATGTTTGCATAGAGAAACTTCTCTTCTCTATATAGACTACATAGGTTCAAGGCAGCTAGCTGTATTTTGATGCAGTTGACCTTAGGAGCTAATAAATTTGTCAATCTGAAATTATTTTATTCTTCCATACTTAATGAATTATGATCCAAAACAGACACCACAGAAAATTGGCAGCAGGATACCAGCTTTTATCATGGCATGCTGATGTTCCAAAATGGGGTGCCATGATTCACCTCATGTCTTGAGTAAAACAACGAAACAAAAGATTTAAAGGACCATTTAAATGCAGGTATCAACACACGTGTAACCCAGGAGAGGGTCACATCCAACTGATTGACACAGCTTCAGGGGTTGTGAGGAACTGGAATGCTACAGATCTGGAGCCCAGTTATCTTGAGTGCTCTCAGCCCTTACACAGATATTTGCTGACCACTGTGGCACAATTAATCAAAACCCACAGACAGAAATTGGGGTTCAACCTGAAGGTCAGAAAAGCAAACCAGCCAGCCACTGGCTCTGGCCTCTACCTCAGTTCGAAATGGCGATCTTGCCTCCAGGAATCTCAGAATGAGACTGTGTGAGAGCTGTCTCCTCCCGTCTAATATTCTTCTCTAGTGCTGGGATTAAAGGCATGCACCACTACTGCCTGGTTTCTATGGCAACTAGTGTGGCTACTGGGTTTACAGGTTTGTGTCACTACTGCCTGGTCTGTAAGGCTGACCAGTGTGGTTGTTTTACTTTCTGATCTTCAGACAAGCTTTATTTATTAAAATACAAATGAAATGCCACTACAACCCACCTCTGCATGTGATGCAACCTCCTGTGTCTACTAGGTAAATCTTTTTGGAATGTACTAACCAACCCCTAGCATCTACTGGGCAAGACTATAGCCAAATACCATCTGGCTGTCGGCAGCAATCCCTTCACTGTACTGAGACTTGTACATCTAATGTGCCCACCAACGTATAGGAAAAGAATCTTTATTCAACTCAGGTTTTCCTTGTTCAGTTACCATAAAACGTTATGAAACCATTGCCACATTGGAAGAGTGTATTTGGATTGTCCTAGTCAGTTTTATGGCAACTTGATATAGTAGAGTCACTTGGGAACAAGAAATTTCAATTGAGAAATAGCCCCACCACATTGGTTGGTGGTCAAGCCTGTGGCATTTTCTTGACTGGTGACTGTATGGGAGGGCATGGCCCACAGCACATGCATACACACACACACACACACACGCACACGCACACACACACGCACGCACGCACGCATGCATGCACACATGCCAGTTCCTCGAGAGCAAAGAATCCTGGGAATTCTACAGAAGGCTGTAAACAGTAGACAGCTAACATATGGTTTTGGAAGTAGACTACATTCAGATCCCAGACCTGATAGTACCTTCCAGGACGGCACTCAAGAATGTGTATGTAGCAAGATACAAATGATATTATTGTACCAAAAGCAGTCATGATGAATGCTTGCCAACACGATTCTTCAAGACAATGTGACAATTGTGCTTACCTATTCTTTCCATGCACTGACCTTTTAAATTGGAAAGAGTTTTTAATCAAATTTTTGTGAGTTGATCTACGTTGTTAAAATCTAGAAACCTTTCTCTTCCACCTCGATAGTGATATTCAAATAGAAGAAATCCCAAATCTACCTTCCTTGTGACTACAAATGAGCAATAAAATGATCATATATATATATATATATATATATATATATATGTATATGTATATATATATAAATTTTGCAAGTGGGAGGGCAAAAGAAAAGGAGCTTCAAACATCAAAGGTGGCTCTCAAAATACTCTTTCAAACAAGAAAGCAACGCTCGCAGGGCCTTATCTTGAAAGCTCACATTGGTTGCAGAGCAACCTTTAAAGGATTACCTTAACATGCAAGGAACTGGGCCCTCTCTGATGTGTTCAGAAATTCATAGCACAAATAGCTGTGTGACCAACATTGTTGAGGGACGTGATATGGATGAGGAAGATGTTGGAGAGGATGAAGTTCCAGAATGCACAACTTCAGACATGAAGACATTTTGTAGGGTAACAAGCAAACAGGCAGGTAAAGTTGGCTCTCAGCAGGACGTGATCTAATACATCACACTTCAGTAGGTGTGACTTTAGAAGCCACAAGGCTAAAGGTACTTCTTAAAATATAAATCTCTTTTCTTTGCCAAAATATGGAATAGGATTTCCTTTGGCTAAAAATCTGTCTGTATTTCTGAGTTTTCAGAAAACATGGTCTTCTGCAGTCACTGATTCTACCAATCACAGATTGAAAATATTTAGAAGGAAGAGAATTCACATCAGTAATGTGCCATGTTCCCCGGGTTTTCTTGTCATGGTCTCTATGCAATACGGCAATGCTATAAAGCTTGTATGTTTCATTGGAAAGCGCAAACAGCCTAGAGAACAGTTGAGCAGAAGGAAGGGCACATGTTATATGTAACTATTAACCATTTCCCATGAAGACTTGAGAGTTTGGTTGGCACTCCTGAAGGTCCTGAAACCAGTACCCTAAGAATACTTTAGTGTAGCTATATATCTTCAAAAGTATTTTCTTTCAGACAGACATGATTATTTTTATTTTTGTATTTTTAAGAATAATAAAATAAATCCATGGTTACTGAAAATGATCAAACATTGAAAATATAAAGAAAAAAGTCCACTCTCAATTCTGCCCTGTATTTCTCTTCTCAATTCCAAAAAAACCACTACCATTCATAAAGACCTTTCCATGAATGAACATGTGTGTATTTTGACACTTTCAAACATCATACAATATATCCATTGTTCTGCGATGTGCTTTTTTACATACTAAAATGATTCTCTCATCTCTGAGTCAGTATCTATGGAGCTTCCTGCATTTTTAGATGCCTGGCTAGAACTTCACAAAAGCTCACATTGGTTGCAGAGTGACCTTTGAAGAATTGTCTTACTATGGAAGGAATTTGACCCTCTCTGATGTGTTCTTAAATTCATACCACAAATGGCTATGTGACCAACATCATTCAGGGATGTGATGGGGGTGGAGAAGAGACAGGAAAGGCTGAAATAGTCTCCTTTATTTTCTTTTTGGTCTTTTAAAAGAGTTTTGAGAGAGAGAGAAGTCTTTGTAACCCAGCCTGGTCTTGAACTTACAATCTCCTGTGTCACTCCTGACACTCCTGTGTCACAGTGCCGAGAGGACAGGTGTGCCACTCCACCAGCGTACATAATAACTGTATAGCCACAGTCACCTATGCTCGAGTTATTGGTCCCTTTTGTGGGAACTGTTTGGGAAGAAATTAGGAGGGGCAGCCTTGTTAGAGGAAGAGTGTCACTGGGTGCATGGCTTTGTCTCCTACTTTATGGACCAGGGCGTGCGCTCTCAGCGGCTGCCACTGGCCAGCTTTTATCCTACCATCATGGACTCTAATGCTCTGAAACCAGAGTCAACTACAAACTGCCTTTATGAGCTGCTTTGCTCATGGTGTCCTTTTGCAGCAACAGAAAAGTAACTGGGACTGATGGATGCTGCAATACTTTTTTCTAATTCATTCACTTTCAAAATTAAAATGATGAATTTAAAACTATCAGCTGCTTATTACAGATTAATTTCCAGCTTCCTGTGGGACAACTTGTGCTGACTTTTTGTTCCTGTCCTTTTTTCTGCCCCTGGTGACATCCACCTTGAGTGCTTTGCTCCAGGACCATGCGGTGGTGCCTCCTGCTGCTGCATACGAAGACCACATCCTTTGGGCCATCTTTCTGGAGTCACTGCTCTAACTCACCCATGGCTGACTGCTACCATAAATTCTTGGTTATTTCCTTCCTGGTACCTAGCACCCTCTAGAATTACCTTGATAGATATAAGAAATCTTTCTTTACTCTTTCTTTGGTGTTCTCTAATACGTTTACATAGTGGGGTCTTAATAAACATCCATTGGGAAATAGTGGATCTATCCTCCCAGCCTATATTACTGCACATGTGCCTACGTACTTCCAAAGAAAGACAGTTGAAAGTAAAGTTCCTGTCCAAAGGTTGGCACGTGCACAAGTGATTTTGTGAGCAGCTTCCAAGAACACAAACAAGTAGAGGTGATTGCGTGCCTGTAGGGCCAAGGACTCGCAGTGAGACAATCCAATAGATTTAAACAAGATTTTGATAAGTTAAAAATTACCCTAAGCTTAAAAACTCTTTTTATACTTACTAGAGTTGTGTTTTATCATTGTTATATATATATGTGTGTGTGTGTGTGTGTGTGTGTATGTATGTATATATATATATATATATAGATATATATATATATATATATATATATCCTTTTTGATGTCTTAAAATATCTCTTTCTTCTATGATCTCATCAGACCAGGAGGGTTTTATTTGTTTGGTTGGTTTATATGTTAAACTTATTGAAATTTATTATTGTGTTTAGAATAATGGAGTGGGCTGTTATTTTTAAGGAGGCATTTGGTGTCTTTTCTTTATTAAAATATGGGATAGACATTTATAAAATTCCAAAGAAAAAACACCACAGCAAAGAAAATTAAAATTATTCTAACAGAATTACTATTACATTTGGGTGATATCTCTCTATTGTAATTCTACATATATGTTTACAGAAACATTTATTCATTCATACAATTCAAACTTTTGTATACTATATTTTTCCTTATGCTAGAACATTTTCTTTGGTTAATAAATTTTTTAAAACATGATTTTTAATGATGGTATAGTTTATGTGGTGCTATCAGGAGTACATAAATATATTTTAATAGTTTCTGTTGCTCATGGTTCATTCCTGCTTACCCTGTTAATAAAATTAAACCATCAATGAAAAAATTTTGCAGATAATCTCCAGGGCTTTCTGTGACTTCATCTCCCCACTCCCCGCCACCCAGATTCTTAAATTAGACTCACTGAAAATGGAAAAGGCATACAAATCATTTCATTCATCTGCTTTTTAGACCAGATGGGTTGTACTGTTTTGTCAATTAAAGACACCCTACATTAAGCATTTCGTAAGAGTTGATTGACTACCAAAAATCAATTAAAAGCATGTTGGAAGGTTCCAATGAGAAGAAACAAATTAAGAACAAGAGAAAGAAAGGAAAAGAGAAATGATAAGAAGAAGAAGAAGAGGTAAGATTTTAGTTGGAGGAAACTGTCATTACTTGGCACGTGGAAGCTATTTAAGAGAAGGGCTGGCTTTATCAGAACCTCTGAACACAAGAAGATGCTATACAGCCCGAGGAGCAGAACCACAGTGGTAGGCTTCCTGACTTGAAAGAACCCACCATAGTTTTGCCATCTACCCATCTAGGACACCATGCAGAAGGCTCACAGATACATCTAAAAGTAAAATGAGGCAAGGTGGGGGGACACAAAAAAGTTTACCTTTCCCTCCATTTTCTTGTATCTGTTAAAAGACTCGCAGGAACTGGTTGCTGGAACCTCAGGGAAGCCTGCAGATCCTGGGGAGAATGGCAGGCATGCGGAGGGCAGAACAGAGCCAGGGAACCCACACCAGAGCCACAGAGCCATGCTCAAGGAAAGCCACCATGGGGACAAAACCAGACTGCTTAGAGACTCCTAAACGCTTTCTTTAGAGCAGTTGCCAGCAACGCTGGGGACATTAAGCCTACATGATGACGCAGAAACCAGATTCCTTTTATTATTATGGATTTTAGTTCTCTGTGACTACTGAAATACCAAGAAATTCCACACCAATTGCCATGAGGGCTTATGATTGTTATGATTGTCTAAAATATAACTCTTTGAAGACATGGAAGGTCAAGGAGTCTTTTATTTTCTTAATTTTTTTATGTTTTTTTCTCTGTGACTCTTGCGGGACTGGCATGATTCAGGGAGAATCTCAGCGGCACCAACAGCACTCAGCCTCCTGCTCATCCGAACTGGGGAGGTGAGGTCTCAAGTGTGCATCTGTATACAGGCTGACTTCTAATGGAAACCTTCCACAGTAGCAGCACCATGTCTATGCTGACCATTCAGATTTTATAGATTCTTATTTACCATTTACTTCATTTTCATAACAGCTCAAACCCCTTTGCAATAACCTGTCCGACACAAAGCTGACTTCTCTTAAGTAGTCATCCTACCATGTCTTCATTACGGTGTCACTGCAAAAGCTAGCCTTAAATGGAGTCACCACGTAGTAGGGAAGTCAGCGCCCCAAATTGACATCTTATGCCACTAAGTAACACCACCAGTGGCAAAAATGGGTTACATCTTATTGAGCCATTGGCCAAATGGGTTCCATAGATGCCCTCACACCAACCAACATCCCAGGCTGTTCCCAAGACTACTGGTTGCATTCTATAACCTGATGTGAGGTCTTACTGCCAAAGACACAACTTACATACATGATCAAACACTGAGAAATCAAGCTGGTGCCCAACTAGAAGCTTCATCCCTACTGACTAGCACTCATAGTGCCGGAAGATACTTTGTATACTACTGGATGGAAAAAGCAGGCATCAAATCATCAATATCACCCAGCTACAAACCATGTGACCTATTATAGTTACCTGGCTGCAAGATATACTGGTGCAATAGTGGCACAAATATTATGGAGTAACCAAACACTCTTTGAGAATTTACGGCCCACTCCAGGAAATGGAACATACATCTGCCACTGCTAAAACGGCCAAGAACCTGAGACTACATAAGTCATAGGCCCTAAGGGAAAACTTCTTTCTATTATTCTGATAAAAGAACATATCAATAAAATACGTCCAATGACAGATTGCTGTACCCTCATTCTAAGCTTCTTCTTTCAGTAAATGGTAACTAACACAGAGACCCGTAAGTGAACAAAGTGTAAAGACTGAGAGACTTTGGAGTCCTAAATGAGATGTCTATCAAACCACTCACCGTACAGCTCAGGAATCTATGCAGAATGGGAGGCAGAA
>PVIU01032997.1:0-13061 GCA_004026605.1 Ondatra zibethicus | reverse complement strand
ATTTAAAAATATGGGATAATTGAAGTTGTTAGAAACAAACTGCAGCTAAGGCTGAGCTTTCTTAATTAATAAGAAGTCTCTGTGTCATTTTCTTAATTAATAAGAAGTCTCTGTGTCATTTTCTTAATTAATAAGAAGTCTCTGTGTCATTTTTTTTAATTAATAAGAAGTCTCTGTGTCATTTTTTGGGAACTGGTGGCCCCAAAAGAAGTCTGTCTACACCTAATAGAGAGAATCTGGCCAAGAACCCACGGCTGGGAAGTTTAGAGCCCCAAGAGTGAGCCTATGACTCTCATTGTGCTAAGCAGACAAAGTAACCAACTGCCTTCTAAATACACATCTATATACCAATAGATCAATGCAGCCCTCAGCCCTCATCAGAGAAGCATCTTTGCTCACTGACAACACCATGGAAGACGTAGCAGAAGGAGTGTGTAAGAGTTGTGGAAGACTGGGGCAAACCGACTTCTGGATACCAAAGGATTGCTATACTCATGAACTCTCAGCCCGGACAAGACCTTCACAAGGTAGAGCCAGTCAACATTCCAGCATGTATGAGGGAAGGACACAGGAGCTCCCATCCCTATTGACAGTTGACGGCTGCTCGAGGAGGGAAAGCAGTTTTGGGTTTTTGCTTTTGCTTTGTTTTAGGGATGTGGTCCGTGGTTGGTTGATAATGCTCCCATTGATGGCCCCACAGTCGTGCACATATGAGCAGCACTAATTGGATTCAGTGGGTTATTTAAGACAAAACTGAAAAGGAAGACATAAAGTTGGGAGATCTGGGGAGAGGAGCATGAAATATATTGCATGTATGTATGAAATTCACAAAGAATAATTTCAAGATATTTGTTTCAAAAAAGAACGCTGAAGGCTTAGTGCTAGTATGCAAGGGTTCTATTTCTTTCTTCCTTGTCAGATTTAGAGATTGGCATTGCAAAATTACATGGACTGCAGAAATCGCAGACTACAATGGAGTCACTCCATTAGAACTGGCATCAGGGTCTATCTGCATTCAAGGGGCTTAAGAGAGAGACAATGAGCCAGAGAAGGAATATGTAGGATCTATATCATAATGTTATTAAAGATATTTAATAAAGCAGTACATAAAATAAGGTTAAACTCCTTAAGGAGTAATATTCCAAAAATGCTAGAATTGATGCTAATATGATTTCACAAGACCAATTTGACCAATAAAGAAGCTGAGATGTTATGGAGGTAAGCAATTGGGGTTTACATGCTTTCTCTCTTATAAGTTAGCAAGAAATAAGAGTCTCAGCTTTTAATTCTTCGTGTCTAGCTTAATGCCTATAAAATAAAGATCTGAACTATTTTCCTCATCTCCTCCCCTTTAACTGACTGATATAAAATCCTGGGTACGTTTTTCACATACCTTTCCCCTGAAACCCATGTGATTGGCAAATTAGAATCTTGTTGCTCTTAATTTGCAGTAAGTGCTTACTGGTTGGTACACGTGAAAGTGAGGATCAAGGTGACAATGCCTAAAGTCACCTGGGATGAACCGGTGGACATGCCTGCAGTGGGATGATCTTGATAATGTTATTTGATGTAAGGAAACCTATCCTAACTGTTGGCCAACAATTCCCAGAGATAAAACCCTGTAAGATACTCGGTGCAGTGAACTGAGCCTGTCAGGCATGCCATTTATGGCTCTCTATGCCAGATTATGAATGTAATGTGACCCTGCTTCAAGTCCATGTAGACTTGATTTCCCAGCAGAATGGACTGTGCCTTGAACTGTGAACTAAAATACCCCCATTTTCTTGTCAGAATATTTTTAGTACAGCAACGGGAAGGAAAATAAAACCGAAGCCAAAACTGTGACATGAGAGCTTTGCAAAAGGAAAAGGCTTCGTTGCATGGTCAACTGATCTGGAAACTCTGATGGGCCTCCCCCATCAATTGGTATCAGAGGACTTAATGGAAAGGGGGGAAGAAAAGCACCATGCTGATTGACTGGCAAGATAGGGAGTTTCAAGGTTCTTTACTTAGGTCATCCGGCCTTTTCACAGGTTGCTGTGGAGGTGTGAGGATGCTGAGCTTGCGATATCAAAGGTCACCAACCAGATAGACAGGCTCTTGCTGCACAGGCTCACTCGTAAAAAGTCAATTTCAAGCCACCCTGGAGCAGATTCTTGTTGTTTTTCTTGAAAAACAAAATAAGCACTTTGCTATTTGTGGAGTTTATATTTGTTGTCCACAGGTCTCCAAGAATCTCGCATTTCCTAAAGTCTTGAGTCTAGTTTTGGTATTGAAATCACATTGTAGGTTGAAAATTAATTAGAAAAAGAGATTCATGTAAGCTATGTACAAAAATCGCAAATCAAGATAAATCCGTCCGGTAAGACTTCAAAGATTAAAAGAAGGTTTGTTAAATTCTGAAAGGGTTTGATTGGAACTTTTTTAAAATAATAGTAAAAAGAAACAAAGCTCAATTACCTAAGCAAAATGTGACCTTTGCAACATTTCCAACTAATCAGTGTCCACAAAACTGGAACGGTACTGGATCAAAGGTCAGCAACTAGATTTGCCCCCAAGTTTGGACAAACACTGGCACTTCAGTTCAGTGTGAAAGTCCGCAGGCTTCTGGCTTCCCTCAGGGAATCCTGAGGAAATGTCATCAAATATTGCAAAGGCTGAGTGACAGAATATTAACCTCAATTTACATCACAGAAGCCTAAAACCGAATCCTCATGAAACCAACAAACTTCTCTGCAGACAACACCAAGAAAGCCAGAAAACAAAAAGATCCTGAAACCACAACCTATAGGCAGCATTTTGTGGACCAGCTTTCAACCCACTGAAAACCAGCCTTTCCCAGGCTTACTCTCGCTGGCTAGACTGTCAGAATCAAATGAAAGTGTATGCATCCGTGAGGGTCCGAATTTGCTTTAATTTTCTGCAGACTGGGCTCTATTACAAACACAAGGTCAGAAAGAGACAAATTAGGATTTTCTTTTTATTAAAATCATTTCACTTCTCATTGAGGAGAGATCTTCAGGAACCTTGGGGTTTCTTTTAGTTCTACGAAAATAAACTCCAAAAAAAGTTTCCTAAAAAGAAGGCAAGAAAACTGCATACCCCAAAATGTATCTTTGGACTTCTAGGTGGGATATGAATTTAGGAGCCCATTGGAGACTTCTAGATATGTAAGGCAAAAGAATCCACGTTCAGAAACCCTCCTTGTCACCAACAATTGCTCACGATGATTCGCTCTACTGAGTTGCTAATCTTGCAGAGGTAGAAATTGTCCCAAGATGTCAGACCTGTCAATGACACCAAGTGGAAATCAAGATTCATCCAAGTAGCAGCTGACCTTCTTTCTCTTGCTTATGCGCTTATGCATGGTCCATTTCCTGCCCCAGGTCAGAGTGCCAAAGTCAATTTTCCCAGCTCATCTCCATCAGACCACAAGCTCTCCTTTGTCTCCTTACAGGCTCCACTGAGCTCAGCCAGAAAAATCAATTCTCAAGTTCCTCCAGTGATGAAACCCTTTTCTCTGCTGGTAATTCTAGAGGGGTCTCCCATTTGCTGTCAGTGGTTTTGTACATGCTGTTTTAGTAACTTGCTCTCATAGCTTTTTCTTGGAAAGGACATTGCTTTTATGATTTTCATCTCTTCTTTAATCCTTCCTTTCTCATCATCTTTATCTATATGATGTCCTTGTGGTATATATTTCAAACAGCAGAATTTTATAAAAGAAATTTGGTTAGTTAGGATTGGAATGCTTTTAAAAAAAAACAGGAAAACAATCTTTTGGCAAAGTAAGTAAAATAAGGCCTCTTTGAAAATATAACAACTCATGAAACCGACAATTCTCAGAACGAGAAGAGGCTTGGAAAACTACACTGCAACACGAGCGAGCGAGCGACAAGAAAATGCCAAAGAGAGCAGAAGTGAGGGATTCCTGGATCCACTGTCTCAAAGTTCCTTTCTCTGTAAGTGTTAGAACCAAGAGACAGCCATATCTCTTCATATCCATGCTAGTTCATCTCCATGCTAGGTCACTTGGGATTCAGCTGCTCTCATCCTTTCCCTGTCCCTGCCCCTCTTGCTCTCCTCCTTCCTGTTCTTCTTCCGCCTCATTCCAGCTCTCTCCCGCCCCCTGCCCTGCTTCCTTCTCTCCCTTCTCCTCTTCTCTTTCTCCCTTTCCCCTTCTCCTGATTTCTTGAAAGGTCAAATAAACACTTCAATGGCAAAAGGCATTGACTATGAGTTGTTCCACTTTGAACAATTGGGTCTTATTGCAATATCTCTATCGAAAATCAATGTTCTGTAAATTTTACAAATCCAAATGGGAATGAGTAAAACACCTCAGAGATTAGCAACACAGAAAACCAGTCATGCCTGGGTGAACACAATATTATCAGGGCCTGCAGCAACTGCTCCAACCAGAAATGGAGGAAGCAGGGCCATGGCTGGAAACATGAAAAGGGCCGAGGCTGGGAACTGGGAATGCCATCTGTATTGGTCAAGTTCACTGTCATTCAGAGGACAGCAAGGAACGACTCTAAAGGGGAAATGAGTGCTGCAGCTCTAAAATCCTTAGTCTCTAATGGCACCCTACCATGTCCACAGAGGGGACATGGCCCAAACCCTCCCGCACAGGACCATCACACTGAAGAGCTCAGTTAGGATCCCTCCACTTACAACATCCTGCCTCAGTCAAAGACAGAAAGTCAATGGCATCACCTACATGGCATATTTATCATGCTGGACCAATTAGATATTCCTTCAAAGAATGCTCTTGAAAGTCTACTAGCTGTAATGCAAATACTTGGCATTACACAGGAGAGAAAGATAAAACATGGGTCTTCAAACACCACTGAGAAGACCAGGTAGTTCAAATCAAATAACAGCGCAGGGAGGAGAGTGGCTTAGGTGTCTAAATGTGATGGATGTGAAGAGACGAATGGGAAAGTCAAACAGAGTTCTTCCGGGCTGTATTACACGAAGGGCAGCATTTGGTTTGTGCAGAAGCGGTAGGTCAGTAAGAACTAGAAGGTCAAAATTCAGATGTGGGGGAACATTTAAAATAAACGTATAAATCAAAAGCTAAGTATCAAGAAGCAGGGCAAAGTAAGAGAAGAACTAGCTGTAATATTGTCAATATAATAATTATAATGTAGTTTGAGTGAGTGATTATTGGGTATCATTTTGATTTTGAGTGCAATATTACTGGATATTTTCAAGGAGAGTATCCCATAAAATTTTAAATTTTAAAATGGGAATTTTGTAAAGCAGGTGTTACAGATTACAGTAGTCTAGCTATGCTTAATAAAGAAAATTTAATCATGGTCTTTTTTTCTTTTTAGTATTTAATTTATATCATAGGAAATGCTGATTAGAAATTCACTTCATCTGGTTTTTTGTTGTTGTTGTTTCTTTGTCTTGTGACATGGGTACTGTGGAGACATTAAAAAACAGTACCCTGTAGCATACTGGACTCCTGATCAGTGACAAATGCATAGCACAATAATGCTGATTTAAGTTTGGTGGCTGGGCTTGTGAGGTGAATCAGTGGATAAAGCGACTTGCTGCCAAGCCTGACCCAGAAATTGCGTGGTTGAAGGACAGGGCAGATTCCTCTAAGCTGTCAACTGACCTCCACATATACTCCTTGATGCACATAAATATGCACACACATACCCACACTCACACACACTAAATAAAATAAATAAATGAAAATAAGTTTAGTGGCCTCATACAAATCTGAGAGAAAGTTGGCCCAGGTGGTGCTGAATACTTGGTATCACTTCTTTCTTTACCTACTTACTTTGCCCATGCTGTTCAGCAGATGGTATTGAGCTTTATGTATGGACAGAGGTCAAGAGAAGCAGTTTCTGCTTCCGATGGCTAGGTTTGAATGAAGTAGTTTCTGCTTCCGATGGCTAGGTTTGAATGAAGTAGTTTCTGCTTCCGATGGCTAGGTTTGAATGATGTAGGCATGTGATGACCATGTATTGGTCCCACTCACTTGCCCTGCTCCCAAAATCCAGGAATATTTTCTGAGCAACTAACATAATAAAATACAGGTTTGAAGATCTTAATATCCAACTCTGAAACCTAGATGCTTCAGCATTCAAAACTTTTTGTGTGTCTGCCAGCATGTAACCTTAAGTAGAAAATTCTGCCTCTAATCTTGAGGCAAAGTCACAGTCTAAACACAGGTTCAGCAATATTATTGGATAAAATTACCACTTGAGAGCATCTGCTGCAATTCCTTCACATGCTCTATCTTTTAAAACCATTGCTACAAATTAATGAATAAGGTGCTGCTAACTTTCCAGTTTTCCATGTGTGGGAAAAGTGCAGGTGAATGAAACCAAGGCAAAGTAAAGACCATCTAAGTCATTTGAACCTAGTCACCAGAATCAGAAACTCCCTCTGTTGACCACTGTCCATACATAAAGCCCAACATCAGGCAAATTTGGTCAGACAGACTTTGGGACAGTGACAGCTACTTCCTCAGAGAGCTGGCCCTGACCCTAACACACAACAGTCAGCATAGGTTTAGGTTTCCTGTCATCTTATAAGGCTATTCTAGTGCAGGCTATACTAGTGCAGGCTCTCAAAACTACTTACTGAACTAACCGTTTGGCTGAAATTGCAGGAAAAGTTCCCAAAAGCTGTGTGCAATGATGAAAGTATCCTAATATACAAGCAAACAAAGTAAATCACCAGGTCTTTAAAGTGCCTGCTTGAGTTCACCAGCTCCATCAATTTGCTCAACAGACGTTACCAACTGCACAGGCCTCTGTCTAAAGGAGTGTCTGAGGAATTCGTAGCTAAAATAACAGAATTTGGTCAACTATTCCAAAAGCAACATGATCCATATGTTTTCAAAGGTTAAAAATGATTCAATCATTGCAAACTTATTCAGGATAAAAACAAAAGCAATACTTTTTTTTTTAATCTCTAAAGAGGTTAGCAACTTATAGGAATAAGATTTTGAGTTGGATCTCTGCCAGTCTTAGAGAGTTAAAGATTCAGATTTGAGGTTTCCTATGAAATGATTCCTTGTTATTCCCTGTCTGAATCCCATGGTTACCATTGGAACTTTGTCTACAATGGAACAAAAGTAGCCAAAACACTACAGAAATGACCTTTGATAAACTAATGTCACTCTACCCTCTTCTGCATTCATCATTCCTCGATGATATCAGCTTCTCTCCAGATTCACACCGCCAAAGTCTTTTGGACGGTCTTCAGCAGTGTGTGTGTACAACAGCTAGGCATGAACCCACAGCAAATCATTCTGCTAGAGAAACTGCAAAACTTTCAGAAGTATATAAAGCCATAAGATGTGATCTTAAAAACATATATATAAAAGGAGATTTTTATATAACATATAAATGTGGGAGGAGGGACAGTTGTGGAAGTCTGGCAAGTTCAAAATCCAATGGGGAAGGCCCAAGCCTGGAAAAGGAACGAGCTGAACTGGAGTCCAAAGGCAGTCAGCTGTAGGACTGGGAAGGGGATGCTGCAGATGAAGGCCAAGCAGCTGCTGGGGAATTCCCTCTTGCTTAGGTGCTGGTGTGGGAAGGTGGCCTTTTGCTCATCAGTTAGATAGGACCACTCGGTCTCTTAATTGAAAGGTAAATCACATTGAAAACTACCTTCATTGGAACCAGAATAGGATGTAACCAGATGCCTAAAACCCTAAGCAGATTCTGGGAAGCTAAAGGAAAAGGCCTATGGTGATAACTCCTGACAAACACGTCAGTGGTAGGGAAGACAGGGCTCATGGTGGTCCACAAGTCAGGAGGTAAGATGCTGTCTTCAGGGAAATGCACTGGAAATCTGCACTGTGGTAGACAGCACATCACATGAGCACCACTTCCGCTCTGGAGATCTGTCCTTCTTTGTTCTGATATGCTGGCCCAGAGAGTGCAGGACTTGACTAATTTCAACAGTCAAGAGACGAGAACCTTTCCATGGCCTTCGTGATAGTAAACCTCTTCTTTCTGCCTGAGCTTTCTCTGGCATCCCAGAGCAGATTCCCCAAGAAACACCCCCTAGAACTCATGAATATGTACGCAGGAAGTGAGGGGGAAAGTCCTATGCTCCTAGGATCACCTTACTGGGGGGGAGGGGAGACACCCTTTTAAAAGGTCACTAGAAAGGTCCCCTGTAGCAAGGGCCCAGCTTTCTTCCCTTGTTGCTGCCTCTCCCTTCCTTGCACTCACAGACCGTAAAGTCATAATACCGCATTAACCATCTGACCAGCCTTTTGCATTTAAGTTTCTGTTCTCGTAAGTAAATCAGCGAATGAAAATGTTTTCTTTGCATTTGTTAGGAATGATTTAAGTCATGCATTATGATTATTGATTATCAATTCATAGGTTGAATGTTGTTTTATCCCATGATTAAACATGTTTCAAAAATTGTACAATTTAGCTTGAAGTCCATGGAGAAGCTAGTGGAATTCAACTATGAACAAATCCAAAAGTTCATGAAAGAACAAACACATATGTTTTACTAGTCCCCTGGTTCTCCTAGTCTGGATAGCTGTTTTAATAGTCTCCACTTAGTTGCCAATGTTTACACTGCTGCAGTCTTTCCATTATGACCTGACTACATTGGCCTCTTTGGACTTTTTATCTGGCCAAATAGTTCCCTTGACTTAGGAGATTTCCAGGAACTCAATGATGCCCCTAATTGTTAATTGGTCACTCTAAGCAATATTTGAAACAGTTTCTTCTTTATTTCCACAAATCTCCCCCAAAGTCTTAATTGTGGTTATTTATTAAAGAGTCAAAGAAATAGGTTTTAAAATATATTGTACAGTTTTAAAAGACATACAACAATTAACTTAAATGTCACAAACAATAGTAGAGTAAGGGATATTTACCCCTTACTCATTCAGGATTTCATTCGATGATGTATGAGATATTATGCAAGGAGATAGGAAAAGACCCTCTATGATCCTCAGAAAAGTGGAAGTGTCTCCCATTCTGACATGATTCATGCAACACTACCAATCACAAAACCCTAGTCCCTGACTTTGGGAGGAGGTTGGTGACCCAGTTGTACCATTGACATGGCCAAAGAATTAGATCAGAGACAGGGAGTCAAGCAGCTGGCCAATAAAAGCAGCTGACTTCTCAGGGTGTTCATTCATAGGTGGGAAACATCACAGGGCTAGAACACCTATTACCAGCGTTGTTCTTGACTTTGCTGATATATTTTGTCTTCAATGGGAGAAAATGGGTTTAAACAATGACCAACAAGGATGCAGAAGAAACAGGGAAAGATGTAGTTTTTAAACACCTGCAAGTTCACATCTGAGGCTTGCTTCCTGGATTCTTTCCATGTAGGAGTGTAAAGCTCTGTTTTATACATGTGTTAAAATTGGTTTTCTGCCACTTTGGATTGAAAGGGCCAAGAAGTGGTCTGTGGGAAAGGTCTTTTGTTATGAGAATTCTATTTGTTCCACTCTCCTGAAGTGCTCTTCCATGATGAGGTGTTTCTCCCCCAAGACAGCTGGAGACTTCTCACCGTTATCTGCACATCACAGAGAAGGAAGTTTAACTCATCTGCCAGGACACAGGGTGGACATGCTCAGTTTAGCTTCTTTCTTGGGAGCAAGCATCCTTTCAATGGGAAATCTACCCCAGCTTCTCAGACAAAACTCAGGTGACTGAGTCTCCTCTTCATGGCTAAGCCAGGACTGGTCCATGGGTGCTGTGACATGATTACAAAGGGATCTAAATTCTCTTATTTGTGGAGAATACGGAGCAATATTAATAGTATGCTTACCTTCCTGCCAAGACAGCCACTTTATTCAACATACTGTATAGAATGAAAACAGCTAATCCAAACTATTCTGCATGCACATACCAGGAACTGATCTCACAGCAGCCATCTGTGCTAGAGCTCTCTAGCTGTTCCGGTTGTTCGTAGAAAGAAATTAGGCACAAATAGTACAAGCCGGTCTCCCTGCACACACTTCTGTGACTCAGATGCTGATTGTACCATCCTGAAGCTCACGATCTAACTGCTCTCCACATAGTGTGTGTAGGAAGAAGGGCTGTTTACCATAGTAAGTAATCTTATATTCATTGCCCTCTTGTGTTTTAAACCTTGATTTGGTTCAACACTCTGTATAAAATTCCCTTAAAATTCCCAACATACAGATGGGAACTGGTGCAGAACCCCACAACAAGACATTCTGTAAAGAGAGAGTCTAAATTGGAGGTCTCTGTCATTGAGTCCCTCTGTCTGACCTAGGGGAGCCCTGCAGAAGAGGGCACAGGAAGATTGTAGAGTCAGAGCAATGGAGGACAAAAGGAGAACACAGCCCATTAAGTCAACTAAGCAGGGCTCACATGGGCTCACAGTGACTGAAGCAACAAGCATGGGCCTACAGGGGTCTGTACCAGGTCCTCTGTATGTATTACAGCTGTTAGCATGGTGGGTTTTTTTTGGGACACCTAACGGTGGGAATTGGTGTGTCTCTGACTCTTTTGCCTGTTTTTGGAACTCTTTTCCTCCTATTAGGTTACTTTATCTAGGATTGATATGAGAGCTTTTGCCTTCTTAATGTACCATATTTTGTTGTGTTTGGTTGCTATGTCTTGGAGGCTGTCTCCTTTCTGAAGGGAAACAAAGGGGGAGTGGATCTCAGAGAGGAGAAGTGGGGAGGGAAACTGGGAGGAGTGGAGGAAGAGGAAATCCTGGTAAATGTATTGTATGAGAAAAAAATCCTATTTTCAAAAAAAATCCCTGCACTGATATAATTGAAGTCTCAGTGATAACTCCACATTCAAGCTATACTCAAGAAAGTTAAAGTTCCACAAGTACTAATTAGCTTGCAATTAACATACATATCATATTTTAATACATTTTACCTATACTAAACAAAACAAATTTGGCTTCACAGGTTTCAAATTCTTTTGTCTTTGTCAGTGGTAACCTTAAAAGTTTCTCTGTTGATTTTAATCTGCCTGTTACAATGTTTTGAATACTTCAATGTGTACAGTATAAAATGATCTATGTGTACAGTATAAAATGGTCTATGTGTACAGTATAAAATGATCTGTGTGTACAGTATAAAATGGTCTATGTGTACAGTATAAAATGATCCATGTGAGCAGTATAAAATGATCCATGTGTACAGTATAAAATGATCTATGTATACAGTATAAAATGATCCATGTGTACAGTATAAAATGATCCATGTGAACAGCATAAAATGATCCATGTGAACAGTATAAAATGATCTATGTGTACAGTATAAAATGATCTATGCATCCATTAGTAAAGTTTAATAGGAAACAGTCAGTTGCCTTGAGGGAGAGTGGGCAGCCTAGAGATGGTCAGTAAGGAGTGTATGAAAAGATGCCCACAGACTGCCCAATTTCTATTAGAATAAATGAATATTTTCCTCAAGCTTCAGATAAGTCTGTAACTTGTAAAGAAGCTCTGTGTCCCCGAAGAGTTAACACCAATAGGAACTCACTGGGGCCGATGCTTCTCTCTTGTCCTATAAAGAGAACTGTGACTATACAGTTTGAGCCTCCCTCAGGGACTTGCTGGAGCACCTGTTGAGGAGAACTATTTTATAATATGATCTTTTCCTGTGTCAGAACCTGTCATTCTAAAACATCACAGAATCCGTCTTATGTGGGGTTCGCAGTTGATAGATTCTGTAATGAGAGCTTCTGTTTATATGAAGTGGTTCTCGACCTCTGGGCCAGGACAGGGTCTCATATCGGATGTTTATATTACAAGTGATAACAGTAGCAAAATTACATTTATGAAGTAGCAAGAGAATAATTTTTTATGGCTGGGGATCACTGCAACGTGAGGAACTGTATGAAAGGTCTCAGCATCAGGAAGGTGAGAACGCTGTTCTGGCCCCACCACGGCTGGTTTCATCCTTTCAGTGATACCTCCATGCTTCACTCAGTAATGAACACTGCGTAGGGGATGCTGAAGAAGCCTCAAAGTATTGCTAGCTGGACCCTTAAACATTGCTTTAACTGCTGCATTCAGAGGCAAAACAGAATCATAATACTCAAGCAATTTCTTTAGCAGCATATGGTAGACGCAACAATGCCTTAGAATGTATTCTTTCCTTAGACCCCATAACCTACAGATATGTTAAGGTGTGTGGAGCATGTGGATTTTAGTTTTCATTCAAAATCATGATTGCTTATTACAAAGAATTGGCTCATGTAATTATCGAGACTGGGAAGTCCCACAATTTGCTATGTACATGCTTATGACCTAGGGAAACTAGTCATGTTGTTCACTATGAGACGGTTGGTCTTAGAACAACAGGATTCGATACATAAATCCTGGATTTTATTGCACAAATCTTCATCTGAGGATTGGCGGTAAGGTAAGATCAAACTGTGTCTTTGTCTCTGTTATATAGCTATTTCCTAGAGGTTAGAGCATTCGCTCCTGGAGGCGGGGTCCCGTGCCTGAAGAAGACAATGTGGTGGAAGGTGTGGAGCTTACAGAACTAGGGCAGCTAATCAAACTTGTGAGACTCAAGAGAGCTCTGCAGGGTTGTGTGTGCTGTGCCAGTGCCCTGGGGAAAGACTGGTGGAGCTCCCTACAGGCTGAGCGCCAGCTCCACAATTTTCTGTGTCATTGCCCACACTCAATATAGGCTTTTCAGAGAGCAGTTAGCAAAAAGTCTTCAAGCTCCTCTTAAGAGCCCCAGTAAATTCATCAGTTTTCCAAACTAGACTGGGAAAATCATTTATTTGGTCTGTTATTATTCCCATTTCCTTTTTCTGTACCTCCCATGAAAAGAAAACGCAGAAGAGTACATCTTGTTACCACCTCAAAATTCCCAGAACTGGGCAATTTATAAAGAATTGAAACTTATCCTGCTCACAGTCGTGGGGGTTAGAGATCCACAAAAACACAGTGCAAGTGTCTTTCAATCATTTTAGAGCAACCATCCTGCTGCATATAACATGGTAGAGGACACATATAACATGGCGACACAGGGCAAGTGCATACATAGGCCTTTGTTCCTCTCCTTTTTAAATTAAATTTATTTTATAAAGTTACTGTAT
>PVIU01032996.1:0-12911 GCA_004026605.1 Ondatra zibethicus | reverse complement strand
AAAAAAAAAAAAAAAAAAAAAAGAAAAAGGAAAAAAAAAAAGAAAAAAAGAAAGCAAGCTAAGCAAGCCATGGAGAACAAGCCAAAAAGCAGTTCCTCCATGATTTCTGCTTCAGTTCCAAGTTCCTGTCCTGACTTCCCCATGATTAACTACAACTGTAAGCTGAAATAAACTCTTTCCTTTCCAAAAAAAAAAAAAAGAAAAATCAGATGTGATCAAGGAAGACCACCTGAGAAATCTCCCCTGCCTTTGTACCCTCTCCCATGGTCAACATGCTCCCAATTTACTCAAGGTATCTTGTTTTTCTACTTCCCAAGTAGATTAGATCCATGTATGTCTCTTAGGATCCTTTTTGTTGTCTAGGTTCTCTGGGATTGTGAATTGTAAGCTGGTTTTCCTTTGAATTATATCTAAAATCCACTTATGATGGAGTAGATATAATATTTGTCTTTCTGTGTCTAGGTTACCTCACTGAATATGATGTTTTCTAGATCCATCCATTAGCCTACAAATTTCAAGATGTCATTTTTTTTTCTGCTGTGGAGTACTCCATTGTGTAAATATACCACATTTTCCTTATACATTCTTTGATAGAAGGGCTTAGGTTGTTTCCAGGTTATGACTATGACAAACATGTCATATGCTCATGCTGCTATGAACATAGTTGAGCACATGTCCTTGGTGCTTGATTGAGCATCCTTTGTGTATATATCTAAAAGTGGTGTTGCTGGGTCTTGAGGAAGGTTGTTTCCTAATTTTCTGAGAAATTGCCATACTGATATCCAAAGCAGCTATACCAGTTTGTTCTCCCCCCTGCAATGCAGAAGTGTTCCTTTTACCCCACATCCTCTCCAGCATAAGTTGTCATCAATGTTTTTGATCCTGAACATTCTTACAGGTATAAGAAGGAACCTCAAAGTTGTTTTGATTTGCATTTCTCTGATGACCAAGGATGTTGAGCATTTCCTTAAGTGTCTTTCAGTCATTTTAGATTCATCTGCTGAGAGTTCTCTGTTTAGGTCTATACCCCATTTTTATTGGATTATTTGTTCTTTCGATGATCAAATTTTTGAGTTCTTTGTATAGTTTGGAGATGTGCCCTCTGTCCAAAGTAGGGTTGGTAAATATTGTTTACCATTCTGTAGGATGCCATTTTGTCTCATTCATCATGCCCTTTGCTTTTAGGTTCTCAGTTTCAGGAGGTCCCCTTTAGTTAATATATGTCTCAGTGTCTGTACTATTGAGGTTACATTTAGGAAGAGGTCTCCTGTTTCAGAGCATTCAAGTGTACTTCCCACTTTCTCTTCTATGAGGTTCAGTGTGGTTGGTCCTTGTGTTGAGATCTTTGGTCCATTTGGACTTGAGTTTTGTGCATGTTGATAGATATGGATCTATTTCATTCTTCTACATGTTGATATTATGCCAGCACCATTTGTTGAATATGCTTCTTTTCTTCCATTTTATATTTTTTGCTTCTTTGTCATAATTCCAGTGTTTGTTGGTATGTTGATTGATATCTGGGCCTTTTATTCCATTCCATCAGTCCTTCTGCCTGTTTTTATGCCAATACCAGGCTGTTTTCAGTACTGTAGCTCTGTAGTAGAGTTTGAAGTCAGGAATTGTGATGTGTCCAGAAGTTCCTTTATTGTACAGAATTGCTTTATCTATCCTGTGTTTTTTTGCATTTCCATATGAAATTGAGTATTGTTCTTTCAAGGTCTTTGAATACTTTTGCTGGGATTTTAATGGTCACTGCATTGAATCTGTAGGTTGCTTTCAGCAATATTGTCATTTTTAATTCTACCTACACAAAAGCAGGGGTGATCTTTCCATTTTCTGGAGTCTTCAATTTCTGTCTTCAAAGATTTAAAGTTCTTGTCATAGGTCTTCCACTTGTTTTGGCTAAAGTTACTCCAATATATTTTATGCTATTTGTGGCTATTGTAAAGTGTGTTGCTTCTTTGATTTCTTTCTCAGCCCCTTTATCATCTGTGTAAAAGAGCAGTACCGATTTTTTTTTGAGTCATTCTTGTATCCTGATACATTACTGAAGGTGTTTATGAGTTGTTAAAGTTCCTTGGTAGTCTTTTTCTGGGGAGTCTCTTATGTAAACTCTCATATCATCAGGAAATACTGTGATTTTGACTTCTTCTTTTGTGATTTTTATCCCCTTGATCTTATTTTGTTTTCTTATTGCTCTGGCTAGAATATCATAAACTATATTAACAGGTAGTGAGATAGTGGACATCCTTGTCTTATTCCTGATTTTAGTGAAATTGCTTTGAGTTTCTCTCTGTTTAGTTTGATGTTGGCTGTTTGATTGCTGTATGTTGCCTTTATTATGTTTAGGTATGTCCCTTTATCCCTGCTCCATCCAAGACTTTTATGATGAAGGGATGTTTTATTTTGTCAAAGGCTTTTTCAGTGTTTAATGAGATTATCATATGATCATGTGGGGTTTTTTTCCAGTTTGTTTATATGGTGGATTACATTGACAATTTTTTTTATATGTTGAACCATCCATGCATCTCTTGGATGAAGCCAACTTGATCATGTTGGGTAATTTTTCTCATGTGTTCTTGGATTTGGTTTGCCAGTATTTTATTGAGTATTTTTATATCCAAGTTGATGAGTGAGTTGGTCTGTAATTCTTTTTTAGTAATGTCTTTGTGTGGTTTTGGTGTCAGGGTAAATGTAGCCACATAAAAAGAGTTTGGCAATGTTACTTCTGTTTCTGTTTCTATTGTGTGGGACAATTTGAGTAGTATCAGTATCATTTCTTCTTTGAAAATCATGAAGAATTTTTCACTGAAACCATCTGGTCCAGGGCTTTTATTTGGGGGGGTGGAGACTTCTGATGACAATTTTTATTTCTTTAGCAGTTAAAGGTCTACTTAATTTGCTTATCTGGTCTTAATTTAATTTTGGTAAGTAATATTTATCCAGAAAATTGTCCATTTCCTTTAAGTTTTCCAATCTTGTGGAGTACGGGTTTTCAAAATATGACCTAATAATTCTCTGAATTTCTTCCATGTCTGTTGGTATGTTCCCCTTTTCATTTATGATTTTGTTGATTTGAATATTCTCTCTCTGCCTTTTGGTGAGTTTGGATAAAGATTTGTCTATTTTTATGATTTACTCAATATCCAAGTCTTTGTCTTATTGATTCTTTGTTTTGATTTCTTTGTTTCTATTTTCTCAATTTGATTATTTCCTGCTGTCTAGTCTTCCTGGGTGAGTTTGTTCCTTTTTATTCTAGCATTTTCAGGTGTTATCTTAACTAACTAGGATGGAATTTTTCTAGCTTCTTTATATAGACATTTAGTGCTATGAACAGTCCCCTACACAGCTTTCACTGTGTCTGATACATTTATGTATCTTGTGTGACCATTTTCATCAAATTTTAGGAAGTCTTCCTTGACCCATTTCTTCCTTGACCTATTGATGATTCAGGTGAGCAGTGTTTGTAGGCTTTCAGGAATTAGTGTTACTGTTGAATTCTAATATTAAGTCATGGTGATCCAGTAAGAGACATGGGTTTTCCAGGTTTTTGTTTTGTTGTTGCTGTTGTTTGTTTTCTTTTATCTGTTGAGATTTGTTTTGTTACCTAGTATGTGGTCAATTTTTGAGACGGTTCCATTGAGAAGGGCTGAGAAGAATCTATATTCTTTTATATTTGGATGAAATGTTTGTTCTGTTGATGTCTGTTAAGTCCATTTTAGTCATAACTTCTGTTAGTTCCCTTTTTTCTCTGTTAATATTCTGTCTGATAGACCTGTCCAGTGGCAAGAGTTGGGTGTTGAAGTCTCCCACTATTAGTGTGTGGTATTTAATGTGTGATTTAAATTCTAGAAATGTTTCTTTTATAAATGAGGGTGCCCTTGTATTTGGGGCATAGATGTTCAGTATTGAGATTTCTTCTTGATGGATTTTCTTGTCACTAATATGAAAAGTCCTTCTTTATCTCTTTTGATTGATTTTAGTTTGAAGTCTATTTTGTTATATATTAGGGTAGCTACACCAGCTTGTTTCTTAGGTCCATTTGATTGGAAAATTTCTTTCCAGCCCATTACTCTGAAGCAATGTCTGTCTTTGAGGTTGAGGTGTGTTTCTTATATGCAGCAGAAGAATGTATTTCATTTTTTTTATCCAATATGTTTGCCTGTGTCTTTTTATAAGTGAGTTGAGTCCATTTATATATAAGAATATTAATGACCAGTGATTGCTAGCTCCTGTTATTTTAGTTTTCACTGTTGGTAATTTTATTGTGTGTGCTTTTCTTTTCTTTGGGATTGCTTCTGTGAGATCATCTATTTTCTGTGGATGTACCCAACTTCCTTGGGTTGGAGTTTTCATTCTAGTACTTTGTGTAGGGCTGGGTTTGTGGCTAGGTATTAGTTAAATCTGATTTTGTCATGAATATCTTGCTTGGTCTGCCTATGGTAATTAAAAGTTTTGCTGGGTATAGTAGTCTGGGCTGGCATCCGTGGTTTCTTAATGTCTGTATAACCCTTGACCAGGACCTTCTGGATTTCATAGTTTCCATTGAGAAGTCAAGTGTAATACTGATGGTCGGCCTTTTTATGTTACTTGGCCTTTTTTCTCTGCAACTCTTAATATTTTTTCTTTATTCTGTATGCTTAATTACTTTGATTATTATGTAGCAATGGGACACTTGTTCTTGATCAAGTCTATTTTGTATTCTTTAAGCTTCTTGTATCTTCATAGGCATATCTTTCTTTAGGTTGGGAAAGTTTTCTTTTATGATTTTGTTGAACATATTTTTCATGCTTTTGAGTTGCATTTCTCCTTCTTCTATCCCTAATAGTCTTTTGTTTGATCTTTTCATGATATCTCATATTTCCTGGATATTTCGTGTTAAGATTTTGTTAGACTTAATGTTTTCTCTGACTGATGAGTCTATTTCCTCTATTGTATCTTCAGCGCTTGAGATTCTCTTTTCCATCTCTAGTATTTTATACTCTCATTTGAGATTCCTGATCATTTTCTCATAATTTCCATTTCTATAGTTCTCTCAGTTTGTATTTTCTTTATTGTTTCTATTTCAGTTTTAAAGTCTTGGATAGTTTCTTTCATCTGTTTGATTTCTTTCTCTTAATTTTCTTTAAGGGATTTGATGATTTCTTCCATTTTTTGTCTTTTTCTCCATTTTCTTAAAGGAATTTTTCATTTCCTCTTTAAGAGCCTCAAACATTCTCCTAAAGTTATTTTTAAGCCTTTTTCTTCTGTTCTTGTAGTTGCTGTTGCAGTGCAGGATGGTGGGTAGGAGAGGGTGTTGCTCCCAGTATCTGGGGGTCTCGTGGTTAGGGCCTAGTGAACAAAGCTTTCCAGCCAGGATATCGGATAGTCACCTGTCCCTCCAGGTTCAGGTGGATGCAATGGATCCGTGGGTCAGAGTTGCAGCCAAGAATAGTTGGCAAGAGTGTTCTGCTGCCTGGTCGATGGGTTTGCCATGGATGGGAGTGGGAAGAACAGAGCCTAGCTGATGTGGGAGTCCCCTCTGTGTGCTGCTATTACCATTAATGAATATAGAAACTGCCTTGGCCTGTTGATAGGACAAAACTTAGGTAGGCGGGGAGGACTGGACTGAATGCTGGGAGAAAGAAAGGCAGATTCAAGAGATTTCATGGATCTGTGGCCAGAAGTAGGCATGCTAAAACTTTGCTGGTAGGCCATGACATCATGGTGATATACAGATTAATAGAAATTGGTTAAATTAAGATGTTGTAGTTAGCCAATAAGAAGCTATAGCTTCTTCTTGCAACACCTAGAGAGAAGGGCTCGCCAACTGAGATGTAAGATATTCATCTGTCCTTCTAGGAGCAGGTAGGGCTGGTAGGTCCAAGGGATGCACTGGGGGTGTGGTTGGTGGGAGAGGGTGCTGCTGCCTAGTTTCTGGGGGTGCTGTGGGTAGGGGAATGTTGGAAGATTTTATCCAAAATTCATCAATACAATCAAATAATTTATCAAAACTGATTGTACCAAGTGTGTTCCTCCACAATTCCACCTTTTGAGAGGCAAATCCAGGAGGATCATAAGTTCTAATCTAGCCTGGACTATATAATAATTTCTAGGCCAATATGAGATACATAGTGAGAGGATCCAGTTTTCTTAGCTTAGAGAATACTTGGGTTTTAATTAAAATATGATTCATATGTGGCTGTCCTGTTGACTTATATATCTAAAATAGGAGAAATAAATAATAGAAAAAGAGATTATATTTGAAGCAATATTGTCAAATTAATTCTGAAAAAAAGTGTGCTGTGGAATCCTTGACATTAAAATAAAGCCCTGGCATCTCCAAAAATTATTATATATGTGTGTGTATATATATGTGTGTGTGTGTGTGTGTGTGTAAATATATATAATTATATATGTATATTTGTGTGCATAGATTAATTCAACTATAAATTTATAGAAATATGTCTTTAACTAAACTGTCAGGTGTAGAATAGTTAAATAGCAATTTGAACTAAATTTAGAGTTGTGCACTATAATGATCATTTATATTGTCTTGTAGCATCTCATTCATATCCTGGAAAAAATATTTGTTCACTATGCCATAAGAGATATTTCTGAAGGGATATATATTAAAATACACAATTACCTTTTGAAAACAAACAAATTAATCTGTAATTAACATTGAACTTGAAGAATGTTGAATCTGACCTTGGAAGAAAGTAATGGAATTTCAAAGCTCAAGTTTGCAATTTATTGTAGAAAATTATTTTGTATTATTTTTAATGAACTTCTGTTTCTAGTCTACAGTTAGTACTATAAATTTTTCCAAACATGTTTTCAATTATGATAAATAAGTAACACCTGTATTTGCTATGAGTGCAGGTTGAATTTTCTCTAATTTGTAAAACAATCTTGGCTTTCATACATCTACATCTACCTTCAAACATTTGTAAAGTTTTTGGTCACTTAAATTTCTCTAATACAATGCCTGATCTCACTTTTTGTTAGTAATTTAACATTAAGTATAATTAACTACTGCCTTTTCTGGATTTAGCATTATTAAAACTAAGAGGTCTTTAAATCAGGACTGAAAATATATTTGAATTTTTCCTTAACTAAAAATTTTATTGTAAATCTATTTTTACCAATGTTGTGATAAATGCACATAAAATAGAAATTGTATTAAAATGAATGTACAGAATGAAGAGTAAATATAGAGATATATAAAGCCTACCTACAATGTTCTACTGAACTTTGTCTTTTTTAAAACCATGTTTCTTTCATATATATATATATATATATATATATATATATATATATATATATTATATATATATATACACTCTGAGATTTTGCATCAACCATTTATAGTTTTCCTATTAATATCCTTTCTCTTTTTGTTTTCAAAACAGAGTTTCTCTGTAGCTTTGGAGCCTTTTCTTGTAGACCAGGCTGGCCTCAAACTCAAAAAATCCACCTGCCTCTGCCTTCTCAGTTCTGGAACTAAAGGCATGCTGTAGACATAAGTAATGGAATAACCCCACACCAGTTTGGAATTATGATTAATAAAAGGGTTATTTATTTAATGGGAAAACTTACAGATCACTGTCCTAGACAACATCCCTCTGTGTTACCAGGAACAGAGTCTAGTGGACAGAAGTTGAGGCCAAAGCAAGAGAGAGAGAGAGCAGGGCTATCTCTGCTTTTTAAAGCAAAAAAGACCACACCCAAGTGGGCTGGTATTAAAGGCTATTGGCTGAAGGAGTGGAAGGAGCTCCTGCAGCACCTCTCCCTTTTTTTTTTCTCTTTTTCCCTTTTGTTTAAGTAAGACAGTTCCAAGCCAGATACAAAACAATATACACTAGGAAGAGATACCAAGTATAAGATTAGAATTACAATCAGCATAAAAAATATTAAGCAAGGAACATATGCTAAATGTTTTAATAAGCATTCTATCCTATGGAGTCTAAGTCTTGTATTAGAAATGGCTTAGCTAGATCTTAAGAGGACAGTCACTACAACTATCTAATCTTCAACCCCATCGAAGGCCTGAGAAGGGAGATAATAATACTTGAGCAGGCAGGAAGTACAATCATGTAGCTTCCAAAGTGAGCAATTCTGTATATTATTGTGTTTTCTTTGAATTTTTTGACTGTGAAGGAGCTAAGCATGGAGAGAGATTTCATTGTATGGGCTTCTCAGCTAAACCAGCATGTTTATTATAAAGGTATCTTGACTTCAGAATTTGGGTCTAAGGATATGGTGCTTTGAAAAAGAGGCTCTTCTTTTGTTTTCACAGAAGATGAAAACCTGTGAATTGCTTCTACACCAATATGGTTTCATGGACCAAGGCTTCCTGAAAGGTTGCCATGAACACCCTGGAAAAAATACTTCACTTAACTGCTGACTGAGATGAACCTAGCACACAGGATACACCATGAAAGACCTGATTAACAGTGCCCACATGCAGCAGAAAGCAGTTTGGAGAGAAAAAACTACACCCATATTCACAAATAAAGTTTATAAATGTTCTTTTATATTTAAAGGGGATATGAGACAGAGATGAATAATTTGCATTGGTATGAATCTTGCTTTATTGATACAAATTAAAGATCAATTTTGTTATGTATATGTATTTCTGATCTTGATTAAGGTATTGTGATTGTGTAGCTGATTTAAAAATATAATGTGTAATTAAGAAATATAGGTTAAATGATAATCATCTATAATAGTCATGTTTGTAGTCATGTTAGTACAGGCAGTGAAATGTCTCTGTCAATTCTAGAGTTTTGGAAGTTGTTTACAATGCACTTCCTGTTTACTTAGGCAATATTATATCCTTCTGGAGTCTTTGATGGAGTTGAAGAATTTATAGTTATCGTTTTTCTTAGTTCTGATAAAAGATAAAGTAGATATAAATATTGTAACTTTAATTCTTGCTTGATAACTGTTTTGTTATACATAATTTTACTATGTTAAAGTTAAAGCTTTCCTTTTTGTTTAAACAGAAAAGGGGAAATGGTGTAGGAGATTCTTCTGTTCATTGTTTCATTGGTTAGTGAATAAAGAAACTGCTTTGGGCCTGATAGAGCAGAACTTACATAGGTGGAGAAAAAAAGAACTAAATGCTGGGAGGAAGAAGGGCAGAGAAAGAGAGGCCATGAATTTATGGCCGGAGGTAGATGTGTTGAAACTTTTCTGGTAGGTCAAGACTTTGTGGTGATACACATATTGATAGAAATGGGTTAAATTAATATGTAAGAGTTAGCCAATAAGAAGTTAGAGCTAATGGCCAAGCAGTGTTTTAATTAATACAGTTTCTGCATGGTTATTTTGGGTGTAAGCTAGCCAGGTGGCCAGGACAAACAAGCAGCCCACCTCTCCTTGTAACAGCATGCACCACGGCAACCCAGCTATCCTTATAACTGTATAACATTGTGACATGTGGACCTGCTTGTTGGGGTTTCTGTCCTGCCCAGTTCCCAGAACCAGTAAGCCCCAAAGAAAATACACAGAGGTCTATATTAATGAAAAACTGATTGACCCATTAGCTTAGGCTTCTTATTAACTTTTATAACTTACATTAGCCCATTATTCTTATCTGTGTTAGCCACATGGCTCGGTACCTTTTTCAGTGGGGCAGGTGACATCTTCCTTCTTTGGTGTCTGAACAGGACTGGGGGAAGAGCTTCCTTCTTCCCAGAATACTCCTGTTCTCATTGCCCCACCTCTACTTCCTGCCTGGTTGTCCCACCTATATTTCCTGCCTGGCTACTGGCCAATCAGCATTTATTTAAAACATAATTGACAGAATACAGAATTGTCCCACACCATTCCACCCTTTTTTTTTTGTAAACAAAGGAAATTATCCATAGTCCATTTTGGGGGAATGTAGGTGTGGTATTCCAGGCTTCTTCCTGCTGATTGAGGATAATCTTATGGGGACCTAAAGAAAATTTAGTATTATGATCAAGTCCTGACTGGAGTATTCTGTGAGTCTTGATCATCTCAAGCAGCATCTTGAATCTGTTCTGAATGTAGAACTCAGACATCCAGGCCATCTGTTTCTACCGGAAATTTCTCAGGTTGTCTTCCTTGGTGAAACCTGATTTTTCTTAACTCAGAATGAATTCACAGCCTCTCATTTCCTGTAGAAACAAAAGCAAAATCTCTTCTCCAAAGTAACATATGTTTTGACTTCAATTTTGAAGTCAAGGTATTTTCAAAATACCTATCTTGGATTAATTCAGCATCATTTATAAGCAAATATCTTTTGGCATCTGTCCTTCCTCAGCATTCAAAAAATTCAAAGAGAACATAATAACATACAGTATCAAGATTCTCTTTGTATTTTTCATCTTTAAATGGCTTTATTTCAACCTCTATTTCTTTTATTTATTTATTTATTTTGTCTCTTTGAGACAGTTTCTGTGTATCTTTGTCCTGGAACTCACTCTGTAGACCAGGCTGTCCTTGAACTCACAGAGATCTACCTGCCTCCCAAGTGCTGGGATTAAAGGCGTGTGCCACCACACCTTGAATTCACAAAGGTCTCTCTGCCTCCCAAATTCTGGGATTAAAGGCATGTGCCACCACACCTTGAAATTTAAAGGTCTCTCTGCCTCTGTCTCCCAAGCATTGGGATTAAAGGTGTGTACCACCATACTCAACTACTTTCTTTTTTATTTTATTTTAAGGACTTTAACCTTTAGCCTGCATATATTTTTAACACACTGTAAACCATTTAGAGGTTTTCTTCATTTTTTACTCTCTCATTACTTTATATCTCTCTTTTTTCTGACTACATGAGTCTATAATTTGCAAAGCAATATAGAGAGGATTAAAGCTGTGGCTTTGATAGCTAGATCCACCCCATTCCTTAGCTTTATGAAATTCCAGCGTTATGGCTGTGGTACCTGCCGGAGCCATGTTTATTGCCACAACTCTATGGTGTTTCAATGTCCCTGCCAGCAAGCAAGCTAAAGCAGTCGGCTCACAAACCACAGTCAAAAACTCTGTAGTCAGACCACCTGCATGAAAGAGTCAGAGGTTGCCCTGGCAGGATGGCCCAGAAAGCCAGCATTTTAAAACAGTGTGGCTTTTTTCCTGCTACAGCTGAAAACCAAAGAGCATGTGGTCAGCTTTTCATGAACACCATTTAAGTGTTTCCTGGCAGGATCTCTTAAAAGAGCGGCAAGGTTTTCCAGCTAAAGCTGAGTCAGGAAGCCTCTCTTAAATGAGAGCACTTGCCTCTAGCAAGCAGAGCAGACCTGAGAAATTGCTGCTACCAAGAAGCCATGCTTTACTCTATTCTTTTCTGTCTAGAATTACTTCCCAAGCTCTGTCAGATTTTATGTGGATTCAGTTGTCTACAAGTTGGCGCCATTTGTAACATGATGGGCCTGCTTGTTGGGGTTTCTGTCCTGCCCAGTTTCCAAAGCTGATAAGCTCCAAAGAAATTACACAGAGGTCTATGTTAATGTTAAACTAATTAGCTTATTAGCTCAGGTTTCTTATTAACTCTTATAACTTACATTAGCTCATTATTCTTATCTGTGTTAGCCACATGGCTTGGTACCATTTTCAGCAGGGCAGGTGACATCTTCCTTCTTCGGTGTCTGGACAGGACTGGGAAAAGAGCTTTCTTCTTCTCAGAATACTCCTGTTCTCATTACCCCACCTCTACTTCCTGTCTGGTTGTCGCAGCTATAATTCCTGCCTGGCTACTGGCCAATCAGCATTTATTTAAAACATAATTGACAGAATACAGAATTGTCCCGCACCATAACATCACATATTATTTTTTTATATTATGTGTATGGGTGTTTTCCCTGAGTATTCATCTATAGATTACATGTGCTTGATGCCTGAGGCCAGAAAAAGCCATTGTGTCCCTTGAAACTCGAGTTACAGATTGTTTTGAGCCACCATGCATATTCTGTTAGCTGCACCAGGGTCTTCTGGAAGAGCATCTAGTGCTCATAACCACTGAGTCTCCTCGCCAACCCCCTACATCTGCTATTTTAAACTAATGTTGTTGGGGTTGTAGAGATGGCTCAGTGGTTAAGAGCACTGGCTGCTCTTTTTTTTCCATATTCTTTTATTTTTTTCTATTCAAAAAAAATTTACATTTCCTCCCCTTCTCCCAGTCCCCTCCCGCTTCCCTCACCCTTCTTTCCTCCCCCTACTTTCTTAAAAAAGGTCATGGTACCCTGTCCTGTGGGAAGTCCAAGGCCCTCCCCCCTCCATCCCCACCTAGGAAGGTGTGCATCCAAATAGACTAGGTTCCCAAAAAGATAAAAATTCAGAAGAGAGAGGTTCTAGTGTCATTGTTGATGGCTTCTCAGACTGCCCCCATTGGCAGCCACATTCAGAGAGTCTGGTTTGATCATATACTTGTTCAATCTCAGTCCAGCTGGATTTGGTGAGCTCCTATTAGTTCAGGCACACTGTCTCAGTGGGTAGTCCAGCCCCTCACAGTCCTAACTTCCTTGCTCATCTTCGCCCATCTTAGGCTCTTCGACTGGAACTTGGGAGCTCAGTTCATTGCTCTGATGTGAATGCGGGTCTCTGTCTCTATGTCCATCCATCAGACAAAATTTCTATGGTGGTGATCAAGATATTCCAAAGTGTGACTATGGGACAATGCTAGTTCCAGCACCTCTCCTCTGCTGCCCAAGGACCTAGCTGAGGACATCCCTGTGGACACCTGGGATCCCCTCTAGAGCCAAGTATCTTGCCAGTCCTAAGATGACTCCAATAATGTAGATATCTTATTCCCTTCTCCAGTATCTACCTTTCCTCCATCTCCACCCTCCCACTCCCTTAAGCTCTCCCTAGTCCTTCCCTTCTCCCTTCTCCTTCTCCCTCTCCCCTTCCCCTACTACCCCTACTTCCACCTCTATCCCCTCCCCCCGTGCTTCCAACTT